>JAWRVZ010000575.1:0-7500 GCA_037043235.1 Rhodeus uyekii
GTATTACATTTATTTGACTGGTTCTGCACACTATTTTATCTTTTTCCTTTGTAATGTTGACCCAGTGTGACTTATTTTGCATTAATTCCGTATGCAAGTTCAGAGTCACACATCCTCATCCTCAGCGATGCGTCGGGATCGCTCACACACCTGTAGTTGATGTTGCGGCGAGAGCTCACGTCCCAGCTCTGGATGGCCGCCCACATCTTGTCCATGACATCCGTCCTCTTGGGCTCCTCCATGACCCAGACCTCCGGCCCGTCGAACATGATGTGCGACAGAACTCCACAGGCGTTATAGGAGACCTCGATGCCGTCCGCCTTACTGTCCAGCAGCTCACTGAGAGAGAGAGAGAGAGAGAGAGAGAGAGAGTCAGACGCACAACCTCTGACACACTCAGTCATGGCCTGAACGAGAGGCACACCTGAAGACTCTGATGAACTGCTTGGTCAGCAGCTGTGGTCTCAGCGCCTTCACCTCCGCCACGTTTCCCAGCAGCCCCAGCATGTTCCGGTGCAGCTCCTGTTTATCAGGAAACTCCTGCGGGGAGCAGAGATAAAGCGGTGAAGAGCAGAGTGTGAGAGAGAGAGAGTGAATGAGTGTGTGTGTGTGTGTGTAAGAGAGTGAGTGTGTATGTGAGTGTGTGAGTGAGCGAGCGAGAGAGAGAGAGTGAGTGTGTGTGTGTGTGTGTAAGAGAGTGAGTGTGTATGTGAGTGTGTGAGTGAGCGAGCGAGAGAGAGTGAATGAGTGTGTGTGTGTGTGTGTAAGAGAGTGAGTGTGTATGTGAGTGTGTGAGTGAGCGAGCGAGAGAGAGAGTGTGTGTGAGAATTTGTGTGTCGTGCGCGTGTGTGTGTGTGTGTGAACACAGCTGCAGATCTGCAGACGGCTTATACCTTCAGACACTCCAGGAAGAGGTTCATGCCGTTGCACTCCAGAAACATCTGGCAGTTATCCGGCGTCTCGTCTGTGATATTCCACAGCGCACTCCAGGAGAACTCCATCACCTGATCACACTGAACACACACGCGCACACGCGTCACGTCAGAAAACACATCACCCAGAACAAATAAAGCCGGCATGTTCAACTGCTGACGCACCATTCTGTCCTGCAGCTTCTTCTGGATCAGGTTCAGCATCGTCTGCGACACAAAACAGTGCAAGAATTAGACGCTCCACCTCCATGACACGCGTGACAAACACACGACCCAAAACAACGCGCGTGACAAACACACGACCCAAAACAACGCGCGTGACAAACACACGACCCAAAACAACGCGCGTGACAAACACACGACCCAAAACAACGCGCGTGACAAACACACGACCCAAAACAACGCGCGTGACAACACACGACCCAAAACAACGCGCGTGACAACACACGACCCAAAACAACGCGCGTGACAAACACACGACCCAAAACAACGCGCGTGACAAACACACGACCCAAAACAACGCGCGTGACAAACACACGACCCAAAACAACGCGCGTGACAAACACACGACCCAAAACAACGCGCGTGACAAACACACGACCCAAAACAACGCGCGTGACAAACACACGACCCAAAACAACGCGCGTGACAAACACACGACCCAAAACAACGCGCGTGACAAACACACGACCCAAAACAACGCGCGTGACAAACACACGACCCAAAACAACGCGCGTGACAAACACACGACCCAAAACAACGCGCGTGACAACACACGACCCAAAACAACGCGCGTGACAACACACGACCCAAAACAACGCGCGTGACAAACACACGACCCAAAACAACGCGCGTGACATACACACGACCCAAAACAACGCGCGTGACATACACACGACCCAAAACAACGCGCGTGACAACACACGACCCAAAACAACGCGCGTGACAAACACACGACCCAAAACAACGCGCGTGACAAACACACGACCCAAAACAACGCGCGTGACAAACACACGACCCAAAACAACGCGCGTGACAAACACACGACCCAAAACAACGCGCGTGACAACACACGACCCAAAACAACGCGCGTGACATACACACGACCCAAAACAACGCGCGTGACATACACACGACCCAAAACAACGCGCGTGACAAACACACGACCCAAAACAACGCGCGTGACAAACACACGACCCAAAACAACGCGCGTGACAACACACGACCCAAAACAACGCGCGTGACATACACACGACCCAAAACAACGCGCGTGACATACACACGACCCAAAACAACGCGCGTGACAAACACACGACCCAAAACAACACTCGTGACCAACACACGACCCAAAACAACGCGCGTGACAAACACACGACCCAAAACAACGCGCGTGACAAACACACGACCCAAAACAACGCGCGTGACAACACACGACCCAAAACAACGCGCGTGACCAACACACGACCCAAAACAACGCGCGTGACCAACACACGACCAAAACAACACTCGTGACAAACACACGACCCAAAACAACACTCGTGACAACACACGACCCAAAACAACACTCGTGACAAACACACGACCCAAAACAACGCGCGTGACATACACACGACCCAAAACAACGTGACGCGTGACAACACACGACCCAAAACAACGCGCGTGACAACACACGACCCAAAACAACACTCGTGACAACACACGACCCAAAACAACGCGCGTGACAACACACGACCCAAAACAACGCGCGTGACAACACACGACCCAAAACAACGCGCGTGACAACACACGACCCAAAACAACGCGCGTGACAAACACACGACCCAAAACAACGCGCGTGACAAACACACGACCCAAAACAACGCGCGTGACAAACACACGACCCAAAACAACGCGCGTGACAACACACGACCCAAAACAACGCGCGTGACATACACACGACCCAAAACAACGCGCGTGACATACACACGACCCAAAACAACGCGCGTGACAAACACACGACCCAAAACAACGCGCGTGACAAACACACGACCCAAAACAACGCGCGTGACAACACACGACCCAAAACAACGCGCGTGACAAACACACGACCCAAAACAACGCGCGTGACATACACACGACCCAAAACAACGCGCGTGACAAAACACACGACCAACACACACCCAAAACAACGCGCGTGACAACACACGACCCAAAACAACGCGCGTGACAAACACACGACCCAAAACAACGCGCGTGACAAACACACGACCCAAAACAACACGCGTGACAACACACGACCCAAAACAACGCGCGTGACAAACACACGACCCAAAACAACGCGCGTGACAAACACACGACCCAAAACAACACTCGTGACAACACACGACCCAAAACAACACTCGTGACAACACACGACCCAAAACAACACGCGCGTGACAAACACACGACCCAAAACAACACTCGTGACAAACACACGACCCAAAACAACACTCGTGACAACACACGACCCAAAACAACACTCGTGACAAACACACGACCCAAAACAACGCGCGTGACAAACACACGACCCAAAACAACGCGCGTGACCAACACACGACCCAAAACAACACTCGTGACAACACACGACCCAAAACAACACTCGTGACAACACACGACCCAAAACAACGCGCGTGACAAACACACGACCCAAAACAACACTCGTGACAACACACGACCCAAACAACACTCGTGACAACACACGACCCAAAACAACACTCGTGACAACACACGACCCAAAACAACACTCGTGACAAACACACGACCCAAAACAACGCGCGTGACAAACACACGACCCAAAACAACACTCGTGACAACACACGACCCAAAACAACACTCGTGACAACACACGACCCAAAACAACACTCGTGACAAACACACGACCCAAAACAACACTCGTGACAAACACACGACCCAAAACAACACTCGTGACAAACACACGACCCAAAACAACACTCGTGACAAACACACGACCCAAAACAACACTCGTGACAAACACACGACCCAAAACAACACTCGTGACAAACACACGACCCAAAACAACACTCGTGACAAACACACGACCCAAAACAACACTCGTGACAAACACACGACCAAAACAACACTCGTGACAAACACACGACCCAAAACAACACTCGTGACAAACACACGACCCAAAACAACACTCGTGACAAACACACGACCCAAAACAACACTCGTGACAAACACACGACCCAAAACAACACTCGTGACAAAACACACGACCCAAAACAACACTCGTGACAAACACACGACCCAAAACAACACTCGTGACAAACACACGACCCAAAACAACACTCGTGACAAACAACACACGACTCCAAAACAACACTCGTGACAAACACACGACCCAAAACAACACTCGTGACAAACACACGACCCAAAACAACACTCGTGACAAACACACGACCCAAAACAACACTCGTGACAAACACACGACCCAAAACAACACTCGTGACAAACACACGACCCAAAACAACACTCGTGACAAACACACGACCCAAAACAACACTCGTGACAAACACACGACCCAAAACAACACTCGTGACAACACACGACCCAAAACAACACTCGTGACAACACACGACCCAAAACAACACTCGTGACAAACACACGACCCAAAACAACACTCGTGACAAACACACGACCCAAAACAACACTCGTGACAAACACACGACCCAAAACAACACTCGTGACAAACACACGACCCAAAACAACACTCGTGACAAACACACGACCCAAAACAACACGTGACAAACACACGACCCAACACAAACACACGACCCAAAACAACACTCGTGACAACACACGACCCAAAACAACACTCGTGACAAACACACGACCCAAAACAACACTCGTGACAAACACACGACCCAAAACAACACTCGTGACAACACACGACCCAAAACAACACTCGTGACAAACACACGACCAAAACAACACTCGTGACAAACACACGACCCAAAACAACACTCGTGACAAACACACGACCCAAAACAACACTCGTGACAAACACACGACCCAAAACAACGCGCGTGACAAACACACGACCCAAAACAACACTCGTGACAACACACGACCCAAAACAACACTCGTGACAAACACACGACCCAAAACAACACTCGTGACAAACACACGACCCAAAACAACACTCGTGACAAACACACGACCCAAAACAACACTCGTGACAACACACGACCCAAAACAACGCGCGTGACAAACACACGACCCAAAACAACACTCGTGACAAACACACGACCCAAAACAACACTCGTGACAAACACACGACCCAAAACAACACTCGTGACAAACACACGACCAAAACAACACTCGTGACAAACACACGACCCAAAACAACACTCGTGACAAACACACGACCCAAAACAACGCGCGTGACCAACACACGACCCAAAACAACGCGCGTGACAAACACACGACCCAAAACAACACTCGTGACAAACACACGACCCAAAACAACACTCGTGACAAACACACGACCCAAAACAACACTCGTGACAAACACACGACCCAAAACAACACTCGTGACAAACACACGACCCAAAACAACGCGCGTGACCAACACACGACCCAAAACAACACTCGTGACAAACACACGACCCAAAACAACACTCGTGACAAACACACGACCCAAAACAACACTCGTGACAAACACACGACCCAAAACAACACTCGTGACAAACACACGACCCAAAACAACACTCGTGACAAACACACGACCCAAAACAACACTCGTGACAACACACGACCCAAAACAACACTCGTGACAAACACACGACCCAAAACAACACTCGTGACAAACACACGACCAAAACAACACTCGTGACAAACACACGACCCAAAACAACACTCGTGACAAACACACGACCCAAAACAACACTCGTGACAAACACACGACCCAAAACAACACTCGTGACAAACACACGACCCAAAACAACACTCGTGACAAACACACGACCCAAAACAACACTCGTGACAAACACACGACCCAAAACAACACTCGTGACAACACACGACCCAAAACAACGCGCGTGACAAACACACGACCCAAAACAACACTCGTGACAAACACACGACCAAAACAACACTCGTGACAAACACACGACCCAAAACAACACTCGTGACAAACACACGACCCAAAACAACACTCGTGACAAACACACGACCCAAAACAACACTCGTGACAAACACACGACCCAAAACAACACTCGTGACAAACACACGACCCAAAACAACGCGCGTGACAAACACACGACCCAAAACAACAAAAACAACACTCGTGACAAACACACGACCCAAAACAACGCGCGTGACAAACACACGACCCAAAACAACACTCGTGACAAACACACGACCCAAAACAACGCGCGTGACAACACACGACCCAAAACAACACTCGTGACAAACACACGACCCAAAACAACGCGCGTGACAAACACACGACCCAAAACAACACTCGTGACAAACACACGACCCAAAACAACGCGCGTGACAAACACACGACCAAAACAACACTCGTGACAAACACACGACCCAAAACAACGCGCGTGACCAACACACGACCCAAAACAACACTCGTGACAAACACACGACCCAAAACAACACTCGTGACAAACACACGACCCAAAACAACACTCGTGACAAACACACGACCCAAAACAACGCGCGTGACAAACACACGACCAAAAACAACACTCGTGACAAACACACGACCAAAAACAACGCGCGTGACCAACACACGACCCAAAACAACACTCGTGACAAACACACGACCCAACAACGCGCGTGACAAACACACGACCCAAAACAACACTCGTGACAAACACACGACCCAAAACAACACTCGTGACAAACACACGACCCAAAACAACGCGCGTGACAAACACACGACCCAAAACAACACTCGTGACAAACACACGACCAAAAACAACGCGCGTGACCAACACACGACCCAAAACAACGCGCGTGACAAACACACGACCCAAAACAACACTCGTGACAAACACACGACCCAAAACAACGCGCGTGACAAACACACGACCCAAAACAACACTCGTGACAAACACACGACCCAAAACAACACGCGTGACAAACACACGACCCAAAACAACTGGCTCGCGTGAAACAAACACACGACCTTGTTACACTCATGTCTCGTGACAGAACAGGAAACCCAAATCACCGCCCTGACAAACACACGGGCAATGAATTCATTCATTTTATGCATTAGAATTATTAAAGGCATGACAAATACACGATGTTAGTGATGCGCTCAGTGAATTTACTCTCTCACAGAATACACATGAAGATACAATGTGTTAAACAATAAACAGCTGCCCCTGTTACACTGCATGTCTCTACAGAACAGGAAACGCATCACCGCCCTTTTCGTAGGGCAATGAATTCATTCATTTTATGCATTAGAATTATTAAAGGCATGTAAATAAATGTTAGTGATGCGTTCAGGAAGGATTTACTCTCTCATGTCAGAACACACATGAAGATATTAAGTGTGTTA
>JAWRVZ010000575.1:12500-15000 GCA_037043235.1 Rhodeus uyekii
GCCGCTCCTTCCACTGCGCGAGGAACGCCGGCCGGGGCAGATGGACGGCCGACAGGTCCAGCGAGCTCAGCGACGGCAGCGGCTTCAGCAGCCTCTCCACGTCCACCTGCGGCGTCAGGCCGCCCAGATTCAGCAGACGCAGACGGTTGAAGCCCTGGAAGCTGAAGTTCACATCCACCGTGTGCGGCCGCAGATCCTCCTCCAGATCCTCGTCCTCCTCGCCGTACGCCAGCGGAGCGCCCAGCTTCTTGAAGAAGATGTCGGGGCAGCCGAACAGACTGAGCGACAGCAGCGAGTGTCTGAAGCTGGAGAGCGTTCGCAGGCCGCGCGCCGTCAGGTGATTACAGTAGGTCAGGTGAAGCTCGATCAGATCCTGCACACAGCAGTGAATCATCATCCTCATCCACACAAACACTCAAAGGATTCATGAATCGCTGACGGACGGAGAACCAAGAGCTTCTGATCTGGAGACTTTAGAGCTCATAATTGACGAATTTCACAACACTGACATTGTGCTGAACTGAATCAACATTGAACTGAATCAGCTTCATAATTGATTCATTTACAGCTTTCACACTGTTATTGTGCTGAACTGAATCAACATTGAACTGAACTGAATCATCTTCATAATTGATTCAGTTACAGCATTCTCACTGTTATTGTGCTGAACTGAATCAAGATTGAACTGAACTGAATCGGTTTCATAATTGATTCAGTTACAGCATTCTCACTGTTATTGTGCTGAACTGAATCAAGATTGAACTGAACTGAATCGGTTTCATAATTGATTCAGTTACAGCATTCTCACTGTTATTGTGCTGAACTGAATCAAGATTGAACTGAACTGAATCGGTTTCATAATTGATTCAGTTACTGCATTCTCACTGTTATTGTGCTGAACTGAATCAAGATTGAACTGAACTGAATCGGTTTCATAATTGATTCAGTTACAGCATTCTCACTGTTATTGTGCTGAACTGAATCAAGATTGAACTGAACTGAATCGGTTTCATAATTGATTCAGTTACAGCATTCTCACTGTTATTGTGCTGAACTGAATCAAGATTGAACTGAACTGAATCGTTTCATAATTGATTCAGTTACAGCATTCTCACTGTTATTGTGCTGAACTGAATCAAGATTGAACTGAACTGAATCGTTTCATAATTGATTCAGTTACAGCATTCTCACTGTTATTGTGCTGAACTGAATCAAGATTGAACTGAACTGAATCGTTTCATAATTGATTCAGTTACAGCATTCTCACTGTTATTGTGCTGAACTGAATCGAGATTGAACTGAATTAGTTTCATAATTGACTTGTTTACAGCATTCTCACCAGGGGCGTCACTAGGCCCTTTTTAGGGGGGCTTCTGCCCAGCCCCCCTAAAAAATATATTTGATTAATACATTTTTGATCGCTTCAGTCCCCTTTAAAAAAAACTCATTTGAAACGGCGGCAAGCTGCGTCAAGTTTCGGCTCCTCCCCTTATCTGAGTCTGCTTGGTTTTAGCGCATTTTTCAATCTGCAGGAGCGCCGAGCAGAGTGAACATCAAGGTGTGTGTCGTGTGTGCGTGCATTTATTGATAGATTGCTAATGCTATGATATTACACCTGCATCGGTGCAGTTCTTTGTCATAAATGCATTGCAGTTTACATAATGTAATCATGGAATAGTGGATTGCAGTAAGGTTAGTAGCATACCACCCTACCCTAATAGTCAAATAATATTTTTTTAATCATACCCTTATTGGGGGCTGAGCCCCCCTAAAATCAAAATCCTAGAATCGCCCCTGATTCTCACTGTTATTGTGCTGAACCGAATTAAGATTGAACTGAATCGGTTTCATAATTGATTCATTTATAGCATTCTCACTATTATTGTGCTGAACTGAATCGAGATTGAACTGAATTAGTTTCATAATTGATTCATTTATAGCATTCTCACTATTATTGTGCTGAACTGAATCAGCTTCATGATTGACTCGTTTACACTTACAGCATTCACACTGTTATTGTGCTGAACTGAATCGAGATTGAACTGAATCAGCTTCATGATTGACTCGTTTACACTTACAGCATTCACACTGTTATTGTGCTGAACTGAATCAGAAAATCTTGCAATTTGAGAATATTTCTAAAAAAGCATCTCTGATTCAGTATTAGTTTTATTAGTATATTAAATATGAGTCTTACTCAATATTAAATCAGTTTCTTCAAACTAAACATTTAAATGAATCAATTCAAAGTTCATTCAAGTCATCACTCAAAAAGTCTCGGTTGTTTAAGTCAGATTCATTGTATAGCGCTTTCAGAACATCATGCTGTTAATATTTATAATATCTTCATGCCTTATAGTCAGAGTTGTGTGATAGTGTTACATTTTGACAATATATGACAATCAAGCATCAATATTTAGAATAAATCACTTAATGAGATAAAACGTGTGTGTAGTTATATGAATGAAAATTAATAAATATGATTTTCCATTTAGAGAAA
>JAWRVZ010000575.1:20000-42500 GCA_037043235.1 Rhodeus uyekii
TGAGAGAGTGAGATAGTGGGGGTGTGACTGAGAGAGTGAGATAGTGGGGGTGTGACTGAGAGAGTGAGATAGTGGGGGTGTGACTGAGAGAGTGAGATAGTGGGGGTGTGACTGAGAGAGTGAGATAGTGGGGGTGTGACTGAGAGAGTGAGATAGTGGGGGTGTGACTGAGAGAGTGAGATAGTGGGGGTGTGACTGAGAGAGTGAGATAGTGGGGGTGTGACTGAGAGAGTGAGATAGTGGGGGTGTGACTGAGAGAGTGAGATAGTGGGGGTGTGACTGAGAGAGTGAGATAGTGGGGGTGTGACTGAGAGAGTGAGATAGTGGGGGTGTGACTGAGAGAGTGAGATAGTGGGGGTGTGACTGAGAGAGTGAGATAGTGGGGGTGTGACTGAGAGAGTGAGATAGTGGGGGTGTGACTGAGAGAGTGAGATAGTGGGGGTGTGACTGAGAGAGTGAGATAGTGGGGGTGTGACTGAGAGAGTGAGATAGTGGGGGTGTGACTGAGAGAGTGAGATAGTGGGGGTGTGACTGAGAGAGTGAGATAGTGGGGGTGTGACTGAGAGAGTGCAGATAGTGGGGGTGTGACTGAGAGAGTGCAGATAGTGGGGGTGAGATACTGAGAGAGTGCGGATAGTGGGGGTGAGATACTGAGAGAGTGCGGATAGTGGGGGTGAGATACTGAGAGAGTGCGGATAGTGGGGGTGAGATACTGAGAGAGTGCGGATAGTGGGGGTGAGATACTGAGAGAGTCAAGTCACCTTTACTTTTATAGCCCTTTTTACAATACAGATTGTTTCAAAGCAGCTTTATAGTGGTCACATGAAAACATTATAAACAAAGTTTGTTTGGCTGAACAGCCTTAATGTTCATCAATTGTATTAGTTCTCCAGGGGCCTCATGTACTAACACTTGCATTGAATTCATACTGACACATTGCGTACGGACAAAGCTGTGAATGTGCGAACGCACAAAAAAATCCAGATGTATCAATCTCTGCGTTCGAAGGATCCCGCGCATTTTCTCTTTGTACATCCCGATTAACGTAAAATTGAGCGCACATGCACGAGCACAACACTCCACCCAGTCTCCTCCCTTCATTAAACTCATTTAAATATGGTAATGAGTCACTTGGGCAAAAGCAAGCGGCACGAAAACGAAAGTGAAAGTATAGAAAGTGAATTGGAGGTGCTACTATCGGAGGTAGAAATTAGAAGAAACAATTATTTGGAACTTTGTCCTCCGGAATTAATAACAAAAGGAAAAAAATATGGGGGAGTTTAGCTGATGCCGTCAATGCGGTGGATCTGAAAGTCGCACTGTAAATGATCTTAAAAAGAAATGGTCTGATAATTGTCTTTAGTGGATAACCTCGGTCTTCTGAAGGGTTGTTGTATAATTAAATACAATTATAATATATAATTGTTATATAATTAATTTAATTAAATGCAAATAAATAAAAATAAAAAGTAATATTAGATAGAACCTTAACTTTAAATGCATCACTCACCAAGAAGCCACCCATCGCGCACTCTGCCAGCTACCAGCTGCCACCCAACCATGCTGTTTGTAAGGATGTATGAATCATGGGTTGACCCAGGCCACCTTGCCACAATATTTGTTAGGCGTATTTGCGCATCATATATAATCCGCACTTTTATTGAATGGAAATGTTTCCGATTCACATATGCAAATTCATCTTCACATGGTGGCTTATATGTGTGTGCAGTCGATCGCTCCGTTTACATTAGGGAAACCGGCTATCGCTGCAAATGGCATTTTAATGTTTGGCTGGTCAACTGCATCATGTGGGAACCATCAAATGGGCATTGTGCGGCATTGCGCGGCTCAAAGACGACTGAGCGGTCTGCCAGTTCCCTTTGGAAAGAATCAGTTGCCAGGAAACCAAGCGTTGTCAGCACCTGTAACGGAACAGGTATTGCGTGTTTCCTCGCTGTCTCTCTCTTTAGATTCGGACTCATCTAGATTCTGAGGATAGCCCTTGTAAATCTGAAACGGCTGATTAGCCAGTCATCATCCTGGGCCAGAAAATCATTGTGGTCCCTAAAGCTCGTTCTCTTCGGATTCTTACAATAGCAGTGTCCTCTAATATTGCCAAAGCTGCCGTAGCCATAGACTAAGGGTTGTGTCCATTTGCACGTGCTTTTATATGTTATTACTTAATTGTTTACTTAATAATAATTACTTAATAATTTATATTGTATGACAGTATCAATTATTTTAAACAGTGCAAATTAATAGCAATGTTTCCCACAGACTTGTAGAACAATTCGTTGTGTAATGTTTGCAGCTTCACTTCATTGCCTGTAGGAGTCGCCAACGGACAAAACTATGAGAAATGAACTTACGCCAGACATGAACTTGCTGTGGAGAAACGCACATTGTCACGTTAGTTTCACTTTTAGTACATCCGACCGTGAACGTGAACGTTTTTGTGCGTAAGCAGAGTTGATACATGAGGCCCCTGCTCTTTTAAGTTTTAAGTTGATTATTGATTGATTGATAATTTGATTAGTATATTGATAAGATATATTGATTAGACTTATTGATTTAAGTCCAATTTGGTCCGGTTGGAGATGGGTTCATGATCGTCACAGGGGAGGGTCCAGTAGAGTCACGGTCTCTGCAGACACTTCAGGGCAGTGCTGTGCTCGTGTCCAGGTCCTTCATCTGATCTGGATACGGCCCGGATCCGGCTGACCACGATAACCTCGGAATAAACAGAGACCTATATTAGCGTAGATGCCATTCTTCTTCTGATGTATCGAGTACATCAGGTGTTATGGGAATGTTCCCGGTTCCGGCTTATCTAAATTATGCAGCCTAACAATCATTTTACATGATTTGGATTAAAAATGTATGTATAATGTGTTATGTGTATGCCGGATTGAAGAGATGTGTTTTTAGTCTAGATTTAAACTGACAGAGTGTGTCTGCTTCCCGAACTGTAATAGGAAGACTGTTCCAGAGTTTAGGAGCTAAATAGGAAAAGGATCGACCGCCAGCAGTTGACTTTGATATTCTAGGTATTATAAGCTGGTCAGTATTTTGGGATCGCAATAGACGTGAAGGACTATAATGTGTTAAGAGATCGCTCAAGTTCTGTGGAGCTAAACCATTTAATGCTTTGTAAGTAATTAGCAAGATTTTAAAATGTATTCGGTGTTTAATATCGCACTCTCTCTCGATTTCATATTGAGTGTGTTCGAGAGGGTGAGATATTGAGTGTGATTGAGAGAGTGAGATACTGAGAGTGTGTGAGAGTGAGATAGTGAGTGTGTGTGAGAGATGTGATTGAGAAAGTGAGATACTGAGAGTGAGGGTGTGATTGAGAGAGTGAGATACTGTGTGTGAGAGTGAGAAACAGAGTGTGTGAGATACTGAGAGTGTGATCAGGATTTTGCGTTTGATCATAAGCATGCAATACTGTGTGATCTCATGATTGTGATATTGATATTGTGAGTTCAGACGCTCATGGTCTCTTGTGTTCCTCAGGATCCAGGAGTTCAGGTTTTCTCTGAGCGAGCAGAAGCTGGATCTGAAGGCTTTACGGCAACTGTGCTTCAGCGGTAAGTGTGTGTGTTTGGGATGAGCTGGTGTGTTTCTCTCCACGTGCTCATTCTCTCTCTGTCTCTCAATCTCCCCCCCCCTCTCTCTATCCCTATCTCTCTCTCTCTCTCTCTCTCTCTCTCTCTCTCAGGGATCCCGTGTGAAGGAGGCATTCGCTCTCTGTGCTGGAAGGTCAGTCTCGTGTCTCGTTCAGCTTCACTCCTCATCATGTGACTGAACTGTGAGAGACAAACTGCATCTCTCCCTCTTTCCTCAGATCCTGCTGAACTACCTGCCGCTGGATCAGGCCGTCTGGGACTCTTTCCTGGAGAAGCAGAGGTTACACACCTTTACTTTACACTGTTTTTACAGCGCTGGTTTCCCCAGTGTGAGAGTCTGTAAGAGTGCATGTTTGTGCTTCAAGGACGTTCTGAGGAAATGAATCTGCAGGATGACGATTGAACAGCTTGTTTTTGCTTCAAATAACATCCCATGTGGAGCAGGTTTATTATGCTAATGAGTTGCATCTGATTGGTCAGGGATCTGTACGCTCAGTTTTTGAGAGAGATGATCATTCAGCCAGGAATCGCCAAGGCAAACCTGGGCGTGTCTCGAGAGGACGTGACGCTGGAGGATCACGTAAGTGTGAGGACGTTACAGGATACAAGTGTGTGTGTGTGTGTGTGTGTGTGTGTGTGTGCTGCTGTGTGACGCTACCTCTCGTCTGCAGCCTCTGAACCCAAACCCCGACAGCCGCTGGAACACATACTTCAAAGACAACGAGGTGCTGCTGCAGATCGATAAAGACGTCAGGTGTGTGTATGTGTGTGTGAGAGAGAGAGAGAGAGAGAGAGAGTGTGTTTTCACATTACTATTAATTTGTTCAACAAATTAATACAAAATATTATTAATACAAAATATTAAGCAATTTAGCTTGTTTATCTTTTACTTCCATGTTTGTTGATTCAGATTATTATTTTGACTTTTAAATGAACGTGTGGATTGAGATGGCTATTATCTCAGATGAGCATTAATGTGTGTGTGTGTTCAGGCGCTTATACCCAGACATGGCATTCTTCCAGCGGCCCACAGAGTTTCCCTGCCAGCTGATCCTGGACCCGCAGAACGAGTACGAGACGCTGCGGCGGCGTGTGGAGCAGACCACACTCAAAGCCCAGACAGTCAACCGGAACCGCAGTGGCGTCACTAACGTGAGTGTGTGAGTCAGCCGGCCGCGAGAGAGTGTGTGTGATAGTGTGAGTAAGATACTGAGAGTGTGTTCGAGAGAGTGAGATATTGAGTGTGTTAGAGAGAGTAAGATACTGAGAGTGTGTTCGAGAGAGTGAGATATTGAGTGTGTTCGAGAGAGTGAGATATTGAGTGTGTGTGAGCGAGTGAGATAATGAGTGTGTGTGTGTGTGAGAGAGAGAGAGAGTAAGATACTGAGAGTGTGTTCGAGAGAGTGAGATATTGAGTGTGTTCGAGAGAGTGAGATATTGAGTGTGTGTGAGCGAGTGAGATAATGAGTGTGTGTGTGTGAGAGAGAGAAAGATACTGAGAGTGTGTTCGAGAGAGTGAGATATTGAGTGTGTTCGAGAGAGTGAGATATTGAGTGTGTTCGAGAGAGAGAGATATTGAGTGTGTTCGAGAGAGTGAGATATTGAGTGTGTGTGAGCGAGTGAGATATTGAGTGTGTGTGTGTGAGAGAGAGAGAGAGAGTAAGATACTGAGAGTGTGTTCGAGAGAGTGAGATATTGAGTGTGTTCGAGAGAGTGAGATATTGAGTGTGTGAGAGAGAGTGAGATATTGAGTGTGTTCGAGAGAGTGAGATATTGAGTGTGTGTGAGCGAGTGAGATATTGAGTGTGTGTGTGTGTGAGAGAGAGAGAGAGAGAGAGTAAGATACTGAGAGTGTGTTCGAGAGAGTGAGATATTGAGTGTGTGAGAGAGAGTGAGATATTGAGTGTGTTCGAGAGGGTGAGATATTGAGTGTGTTCGAGAGGGTGAGATATTGAGTGTGTTCGAGAGGGTGAGATATTGAGTGTGTTCGAGAGGGTGAGATATTGAGTGTGTTCGAGAGGGTGAGATATTGAGTGTGTTCGAGAGGGTGAGATATTGAGTGTGTTCGAGAGGGTGAGATATTGAGTGTGTTCGAGAGGGTGAGATACTGAGAGTGTGTTCGAGAGGGTGAGATACTGAGAGTGTGTTCGAGAGGGTGAGATACTGAGAGTGTGTTCGAGAGGGTGAGATACTGAGAGTGTGTTCAAGAGGGTGAGATACTGAGAGTGTGTTCGAGAGGGTGAGATACTGAGAGTGTGTTCGAGAGGGTGAGATACTGAGAGTGTGTTCGAGAGGGTGAGATACTGAGAGTGTGTTCGAGAGGGTGAGATACTGAGAGTGTGTTCGAGAGGGTGAGATATTGAGTGTGTTCGAGAGAGTGAGATATTGAGTGTGTTCGAGAGAGTGAGATATTGAGTGTGTTCGAGAGAGTGAGATATTGAGTGTGTTCGAGAGAGTGAGATATTGAGTGTGTGCTCGAGAGTGAGATACTGAGAGTGTTCGAGAGAGTGATACTGAGAGTGTTCGAGAGAGTGATACTGAGAGTGTGTGTGTGAGAGAGTATGTGTGTGAGAGAGTGATACTGAGAGAGTGTGTGTGTGTGAGAGTGATACTGAGAGAGTGTGTGTGTGTGAGAGTGATACTGAGAGAGTGTGTGTGTGTGTGAGAGAGATTGATACTGTGTGTGTGTGTGAGAGAGTGATACTGAGTGTGTGTGTGTGTGTGTGTGAGAGAGTGATACTGTGTGTGTGTGTGTGTGTGAGAGTGATACTGAGTGTGTGTGTGTGTGAGAGTGATACTGAGTGTGTGTGTGAGAGAGTGATACTGAGAGTGTGTGTGAGAGAGTGATACTGAGAGTGTGTGTGTGTGAGAGAGTGATACTGAGAGTGTGTGTGTGAGAGAGTGATACTGAGAGTGTGTGTGTGTGTGTGTGTGTGTGAGAGAGATACTGAGAGTGTGTGTGTGTGTGTGTGTGAGAGAGTGATACTGAGAGTGTGTGTGTGAGAGATTGATACTGAGAGTGTGTGTGTGTGTGTGTGTGTGAGAGAGTGATACTGAGAGTGTGTGTGTGTGTGAGAGATACTGAGAGTGTGTGTGTGTGAGAGATACTGAGAGTGTGTGTGTGTGTGTGTGTGTGAGAGAGTGATACTGAGAGTGTGTGTGTGTGAGAGAGTGATACTGAGAGTGTGTGTGTGAGAGAGTGATACTGAGAGTGTGTGTGTGAGAGAGTGATACTGAGAGTGTGTGTGTGTGAGAGAGTGATACTGAGAGTGTGTGTGTGTGTGAGAGAGTGATACTGAGAGTGTGTGTGTGAGAGAGTGATACTGAGAGTGTGTGTGTGAGAGAGTGATACTGAGAGTGTGTGTGTGAGAGAGTGATACTGAGAGTGTGTGTGTGTGAGAGAGTGATACTGAGAGTGTGTGTGTGTGAGAGAGTGATACTGAGAGTGTGTGTGTGAGAGAGTGATACTGAGAGTGTGTGTGTGTGTGAGAGAGATACTGAGAGTGTGTGTGTGTGTGTGTGAGAGAGTGATACTGAGAGTGTGTGTGTGAGAGAGTGATACTGAGAGTGTGTGTGTGAGAGAGTGATACTGAGAGTGTGTGTGTGTGTGTGAGAGAGTGATACTGAGAGTGTGTGTGTGTGAGAGAGTGATACTGAGAGTGTGTGTGTGTGAGAGAGTGATACTGAGAGTGTGTGTGTGTGTGTGAGAGAGTGATACTGAGAGTGTGTGTGTGAGAGAGTGATACTGAGAGTGTGTGTGTGTGTGTGTGAGAGAGTGATACTGAGAGTGTGTGTGTGTGTGTGTGAGAGAGTGATACTGAGAGTGTGTGTGTGTGTGAGAGAGTGATACTGAGAGTGTGTGTGTGAGAGAGTGATACTGAGAGTGTGTGTGTGTGTGTGAGAGAGTGATACTGAGAGTGTGTGTGTGTGTGTGAGAGAGTGATACTGAGAGTGTGTGTGTGTGAGAGAGTGATACTGAGAGTGTGTGTGTGTGAGAGAGTGATACTGAGAGTGTGTGTGTGTGTGTGAGAGAGTGATACTGAGAGTGTGTGTGTGTGTGTGAGAGAGTGATACTGAGAGTGTGTGTGTGTGTGTGAGAGAGTGATACTGAGAGTGTGTGTGTGTGTGTGAGAGAGTGATACTGAGAGTGTGTGTGTGTGTGAGAGAGTGATACTGAGTGTGTGTGTGTGTGAGAGAGTGATACTGAGTGTGTGTGTGTGTGAGAGAGTGATACTGAGAGTGTGTGTGTGTGAGAGAGTGATACTGAGAGTGTGTGTGTGTGTGTGAGAGAGTGATACTGAGAGTGTGTGTGTGTGTGTGAGAGAGTGATACTGAGAGTGTGTGTGTGTGAGAGAGTGATACTGAGAGTGTGTGTGTGTGAGAGAGTGATACTGAGAGTGTGTGTGTGAGAGAGTGATACTGAGAGTGTGTGTGTGAGAGAGTGATACTGAGAGTGTGTGTGTGTGTGTGAGAGAGTGATACTGAGAGTGTGTGTGTGTGTGAGAGAGTGATACTGAGAGTGTGTGTGTGTGTGAGAGAGTGATACTGAGAGTGTGTGTGTGTGTGTGAGAGAGTGATACTGAGAGTGTGTGTGTGTGTGAGAGAGTGATACTGAGAGTGTGTGTGTGTGAGAGAGTGATACTGAGAGTGTGTGTGTGTGAGAGTGAAATACTGAGAGTGTTTGTGTGTGAGAGTGAGATACAGAGAGAGTGTATATGTGTGTGTGTGTGTGTTTGTGTGTTCTGATGCGTCTGCGTTCTTCAGGTCAGTTCTCCAGGCAAGGCTTTAAACCTGTATCCCTCCAACGAGTACGAGGTTCTTCCCAACGGAAGTGAGGCGCACTGGGAAGTGGTGGAACGGATCCTCTTCATCTACGCCAAACTGAACCCGGGCATCGCGTATGTGCAGGGCATGAACGAGATCGTGGGGCCCATTTACTACACCTTCGCCACAGACCCCAACAGCCAGTGGAAGGGTAACGCTCTTTCTGCTTCTGCCAGCCTGTCAGACAGACGCTGAGCTCAGTTTCCTGCTCTTCTGTGTGCTAGAACACGCCGAGGCCGACACCTTCTTCTGCTTCACCAACCTGATGTCGGAGAACAGGGATAACTTCATCAAGAGCCTGGACGACTCGCAGTGCGGCATCACCTTCAAGATGGAGAGCGTCTTCTCCAAGCTCGAGGAGAAAGACACGGAGCTGTACCTGCGGCTGGTGAGCAGCTCTTCCTCTCATGAACGTGTGACCCCGATCTCGTGCTGAACGTTGTTTACATACACCTGTTTATGTGCCAATTTAGAAACGCCAAGATGCGCATAAAATCTAAAAATTCACACAAATGTTTGTGTCGGATACATTTGATCTGATATGAAGATGCATAAACCATGATGACATTTACTGAATAAATGTCTCTCCGTCTGTCTGTCTGTGTGTGTGTGTGTGTGTGTGTGTGTCAGCAAGAGCAGAACATCAAGCCTCAGTACTTCACCTTCCGCTGGCTGACGCTGCTTCTCTCTCAAGAGTTCCTGCTTCCAGACGTAATCCGGATCTGGGATTCTCTGTTTTCAGATCGGGATCGATTTGAGTTCCTCATCCCTGTGTGCTGCGCCATGCTCACGTAAGATACACACACACACACACACACACTCTCAAGTAAGATTCTCACACACACTCTCTCACACACACACACACACACACACACTCTCTCTCACACACACACTCAAGTAAGATTCTCACACACACTCTCTCTCACACACACACACACAAGGTTCAGACTCTGATTGTTTTTTTTATGTTTTTCCAGACTGATCCGAGATCAGTTATTGGCTGGAGACTTTACAACCAACATGAGATTACTGCAGGTAACACACACACACACACACACAGGCTAGTATGGCTCTCTATAACCTGTAATTCTGAAGAACTGTATAATCCGTTGTTCTTCAGGATTATCCCATCTCTGATGTTCACTCCATCCTCACTAAAGCTAAAGAACTGCAGGACGGCTTGTAGCGGCTCCGCCTCCTCTGGCTCCGCCTCCCCAGACCCCGCCCCCAGTCTGATGATTGACAGCAGTGCCGCCCATCTGACCCGGGTGGGCGCCATCTTTTGCCTTTGTGTGATTGAGCATTTGGTCCTACCGTCTTAGACGTGTGTGTGCATGTGTGTGTCAGAGAGAGAGAGAGTGTGTGTGTCAGAGAGAGAGAGAGAGAGTGTGAGTGAGTGAGAGTGTGTGTGTGTGTGTACAGGACTCCAGAACAAATCATAGTTACTACAATATAAACGCTGAGCAGAAGGAAAGATCTGCAGTGTTTATGGACTTTATACGGCTGTATTTATATCGGTGATTGTTTACTGTTTCTGTTTGTTTGTTTCGTTTAATACTTGATTGTTTCACAAACGAGCAAAACTGCAGATTCTGAGCGATGCTGCGGTGGATCGACGCTTCCCTGAAGCTCCTGCAGATCACTCTTCCTCCGGTCGCCCGCTCACTCCTGCAGATCACTCTTCCTCCGGTCGCCCGCTCACTCCTGCAGATCACTCTTCCTCCGGTCGCCCGCTCACTCCTGCAGATCACTCTTCCTCCGGTCGCCCGCTCACTCCTGCAGATCACTCTTCCTCCGGTCGCCCGCTCACTCCTGCAGATCACTCTTCCTCCGGTCGCCCGCTCACTCCTGCAGATCACTCTTCCTCCGGTCGCCCGCTCACTCCTGCAGATCACTCTTCCTCCGGTCGCCCGCTCACTCCTGCAGATCACTCTTCCTCCGGTCGCCCGCTCACTCCTGCAGATCACTCTTCCTCCGGTCGCCCGCTCACTCCTGCAGATCACTCTTCCTCCGGTCGCCCGCTCACTCCTGCAGATCACTCTTCCTCCGGTCGCCCGCTCACTCCTGCAGATCACTCTTCCTCCGGTCGCCCGCTCACTCCTGCAGATCACTCTTCCTCCGGTCGCCCGCTCACTCCTGCAGATCACTCTTCCTCCGATCGCCCGCTCACTCCTGCAGATCACTCTTCCTCCGGTCGCCCGCTCACTCCTGCAGATCACTCTTCCTCCGGTCGCCCGCTCACTCCTGCAGATCACTCTTCCTCCGGTCGCCCGCTCACTCCTGCAGATCACTCTTCCTCCGGTCGCCCGCTCACTCCTGCAGATCACTCTTCCTCCGGTCGCCCGCTCACTCCTGCAGATCACTCTTCCTCCGGTCGCCCGCTCACTCCTGCAGATCACTCTTCCTCCGGTCGCCCGCTCACTCCTGCAGATCACTCTTCCTCCGATCGCCCGCTCACTCCTGCAGATCACTCTTCCTCCGGTCGCCCGCTCACTCCTGCAGATCACTCTTCCTCCGGTCGCCCGCTCACTCCTGCAGATCACTCTTCCTCCGGTCGCCCGCTCACTCCTGCAGATCACTCTTCCTCCGGTCGCCCGCTCACTCCTGCAGATCACTCTTCCTCCGGTCGCCCGCTCACTCCTGCAGATCACTCTTCCTCCGGTCGCCCGCTCACTCCTGCAGATCACTCTTCCTCCGGTCGCCCGCTCACTCCTGCAGATCACTCTTCCTCCGGTCGCCCGCTCACTCCTGCAGATCACTCTTCCTCCGGTCGCCCGCTCACTCCTGCACACTAATGAAGACGAGCACTCGTGTTTGAGGGAAACTGGCTCATGTTGTTAAACACATTATTGTTTTTATAAATGTTGCAATTCACCTTTTTTAATGTCCTGTTGTTTTTGTATTTTAACTGTGTTGGGAATGAAGGACGGATGGATGTTTGTTGGGAACGTCGCACTCCTTCATTATGTACAGATGAGAAGAGCTGCTTTGTTTTGCATGTGAAGATGTTTTTGTATGAACGCATCTGTAGTTCTTGCTCTTGTATGTTCATGTTTTTACAGCGCTTGCAGATGCACAATAAAGAAATCAACCTTAACCTCCGTGTTTCTTCCTCTCCAGCCAAACGCTCGTCTTCAATCCTTTACATCAGCAGAACCGTCACACGAACGACAGAAACGCACGTTCTGTGAAATCCATTTCTAAATTCACGTTAATGATCTTCTGATCGATTCATAGGTGGATTTTCACTTTTTAGAACGTTTTTTTTACTGTGTAATTTTGACTGAAATGTCGTAACTGGATCTTCCAGGGAAGCGTCAGTGATTTCATCAGCTGAAACTCCTTTATTACAATCCACTGCCGTCAGGATCACCTCACTTACCAGATTCCTGCCTGTTTTTCTGTTTGTCCATTTGTTTGTTTTTCTGTCTCGGTTGGTTTGTTTGTTTATTTGTCGGTCTCAGTTTGTTTGTTTGTCTGTTTGTTTGTCTGCTTGCTTGGTTTGTTTTTCTGTCTCAGTTTGTTTGTCTGTTTGATTGGTTTGTTTGTTTGTCCGTCCATTTGTTTGTTATTGTTTGTTTGTCCGTCCATTTGTTTGTTATTATTTGTTTGTGTCCCGCTGAGGTGTTTATCCTTCTCTCTACTTCTCTCTTCCACTCAGTATTTACTCCTTAAATCTATTTTCCTGCAACAACAAAAAATCTTTGTTTCTTTTATAAATGCATTTATAAAATGATAAATGCTGAGAATACAAAAAAGTTTGTTTACCAGCATTGCAGATTCATGTACTGAAGTGTTTAGGTATTGTTAAAGCAGCCTGTGTGTGTGTGTGTGTGTGTGTGTGTGATCAGTGTCGCGTCTCCTCGCGTCTGAGTGTCCAGTCCCTGATCAGATGCTTTTATTCATCATCACACAACCTCATTCAACACGTCATTAACAGCTCGTCACAGAGAGCAGGAGATTCAGGATTTCAGGATAACAAACTTCTCAGAATTATCAATATTTCTTTCTTCTTGCTCTCAGAGCCGCAGATCTCATGGATGAACTGGCAGATCCAGGGATTCTCCCGGATATCAGGATATATTTCTGGGAAGTGTCTAAATGAGTATCTCCTTCAGAGAAATTTCCAATAAATTTTTCCTTCCATCCCGAAAGATTTGTCTCTTTTTGTGCATTTTTGTATTGAATA
The DNA here is from genome assembly GCA_037043235.1 of Rhodeus uyekii. Taxonomy (NCBI): domain Eukaryota; kingdom Metazoa; phylum Chordata; class Actinopteri; order Cypriniformes; family Acheilognathidae; genus Rhodeus; species Rhodeus uyekii. The sequence continues at coordinate 32,643 of JAWRVZ010000575.1, forward strand.
TGTTTTTGCCATTTATAAGAAAATGACCGTCTTTGTCTCTTATAATAAACAATATAATAAAGAACGGATGGATTTGATTACAAAGGATTCTGTACATTTGAAAGGAAAGTTGAACGTGTTTTACGAGCAATCCTGAGTAAATGAGGACCAATCAGGGATTCTGGGATCCTGCATTGATGATGATTATTGCTCTGTTCATTAGAGATTAATTCATTTAATTGCTTTATTCATTTAACTCAGGGGTGTCAAACGTACGGCCCGCCAAGGGGTTCAGTCCGGCCCGGGAGATAAATCTGCAATATGGAAAAAATATTTTCATTTTCGGCGGAGCTAACAGCAGATGGCAGCACTGAGCTTCAGGCTCTGAGTGGCGTTTAGTTCTGTCAGTTTACGCGCTGTCCTGTTGGCACAGGCAACATCATCGTCGAAATTTCTTTGTCAAAAAAGAGAAAAGTGGGCACAAAGTGTCGGATTTTTCAAGAAAAATTGACCTCTTCCTATCCACGGAGGTGATTGGGAAACTGAAAATACAGAAGGTAAATGAAATGTTGGTAGGTCTGAGGAAAAAGTGATCTGTTTTCACCCGAAGCTGAGAGTTCAGTGATGCTGCAGTGAGAGCCAGTTACGTGCAGAAGCCTTCATCCTGACGTGAGGCAGTACAAAGACAGGATTTCAGAGTTGCTGAGGGAGTTTGAGAAACCATTTCAGGTCTTTAGCAAATTGATAAAGTTCATTTGTTTACATAAAAAACACACATATGTATAAACTTGCAAATTTTACAAAAAAATATATTTTTTAAAACAGCTGCCACTTAAGATTTTAAGTGTGTGAAGTAAATTCGCTCAATGTGTTCAGAATTGCTTCCCAGAGTTGGAAAATTAATTTTAAATAATTGATATTTGATTTATGTTAACATGCAGGACAGTGTTTTTAAGTTCCACAAAACTGAAACATCATTGTAAAATAACTGACAATTTTTTTATGCATAATGCACTTAAATAAATGTCAAACTGAGTAATGGTGTTTTTGAAATTGCACATACTACGTAGGTTGTTCATAAATATTTTGTAAAAGGACAATCATCATTCATTAATCATACATTTAATTTAAAGATTTTTATTATTTAATATAATTTATAATATAATGCACTAATACAAAAAGCGGACTTATTGTTAGTTCTATGTAATTTTGCTATGAGTGCACTGGTCTGGCCCCCTTGACATCAGATTAAGCATGTGGGCCCCCCCGACCAAAATGAGTTTGACACCCCTGATTTAACTCTTATCTTTCAAAAATAAAGTTGCATCATCAGCCAATTGTGAATATTTCACTCTTAAATAATGTAATGGTTAATTGTAAGGGATTGTATTACAGTACTTGATCATAACTATTGATCTGTATAATTATTGATAACTTACAAAACATTAAATAAACTTCCAAACGCAATTAAAGCCGTTAATCAAACGGCTCGTAAAAGTCAGGAAACAAACTGAGATTAACTGATTAAAATCTAATGCGACGTTTATCCGTGAAAGAGTTTAATCGTTTATTTCAGGTTTAACTCTGTGTTAGCGCTGCGATGACGTCATGCGGCGCGCACATCTTTAACCCTTCGCTGTGACGTCAGTCGAGCATCCCTGTTTCCATGGAAACTCCTACAGGCTCACGTTATGAAGACTGGCGACTGTGCGGGAAACACTCATAATGTGCATCTGTGTGTGTGTGTGTGTGTGTGTGTGAGAGAGAGAGAGATTGAGTGTGTGAGAGAGAGAAAGTGTGTGTGAGAGAGAAAGAGTGTGAGTGTGTGTGTGTGTGTGTGTGTGTGTGTGCGCATCTCCCACGAGCACACGCCCTCCGCTCCCGCGCGCGCACCCTGTCCCGTGCGCGTTCACGCCGCAGACCCACAAACCCACATCAGAATGTGCGCGAGCGCTGGATGTGTGTCAAGGGCACGAGCGAATAACAGCGCGGAATAATCGCGGTTCGGATCCGGATCTTCCGCGGCTTCGGTTCTGATCCTGCGGGATTCGGTTCCGGTTCGGATCGGACGTTCATGTGCAGCGAGAGAGAAATCTGGTACTGAATCGGATCTTCGCCTCCATCTTGAATCTGATTGATGTGTTTCTGTGTCTGTGAGTCGCGCTCCCGCTCCAATGATGCGCGTTATTGTGTTCACGCGCTTCTCATTCTGATCAGACACACGAACTGTTTCCATTCGCGCCGGTTCCGATTCGGATCGGAGATGATGTTGCGATCCTGAGCGTGAAGATGAAGATGCTGATGATAATGAAGATGATGATGATGCTGTGATGAAGATGATGATGATGCTGGAGACACAGGTAGGGATCTGGGATTCATGGGAAAGCATGATGATTTATTTCTGTTTCATCTCTTTATGTTTGTAAGTGTTCATGAGAAGAACTGATGCGAAATACAATATAATCTGAATCTGTTTACATTTCTGCTTTTATCCAAAGAAACACATTGACATTCTAATCAGTTCTTGTTTTCCCTGGGAGTCGAACCCATGACCTTGTGTTGCAAGCGCCGCTCTCTACTGTTAGAGCTGTGTCTGAAATCGCTACCGTTCGCATAGCTGTCGGAAAACATAGTGGATTCAGCTCATTCAATCCCATAATGCACTGCAGGAATGGATCGCCCTCAATCTGCAGTGTAACCGATTTATTATTTACAGTTTTCTTCCTTGTGAATTTCACTTTACGCATCTTTCGCCTGTATGAGTATTAAAGGTGTGTGTGGGGGGGTGAGCATGACCTGCCGTGACATCACAGCCCCGGTGCATTGTGGTCCATGGATGTGTGTTGAGTCGATTCACTCCATGGTAAAAGTCAAGGGTCCAAACAACTTCCCTCAACTTGAACACGCTTTAAATGGCGTTGGTGTTTCTCAGAGTCACAGTGCGTCACTGACGCTCTCGACGGCTCCAGAATACCCATAATGCACCGCGAGGAGACCACAGAACCATCCATCCGTTGTCCGGTCCGCTGCTTGAGCGTGGCTTCAGTAATCAAACAGGTTTATTCCTGCTAACAGTTATTTCACACACACTCGTTTATGATCAGTCCTGAGTGATTCCCAGTTCTCGTCTGCGCAGACTCTGTTCATCGTTTATAATTCCCAGCTCTCGTCTGCGCAGACTCTGTTCATCGTTTATAATTCCCAGTTCTCGTCTGCGCAGACTCTGTTCATCGTTTATAATTCCCAGCTCTCGTCTGCGCAGACTCTGTTCATCGTTTATAATTCCCAGCTCTCGTCTGCGCAGACTCTGTTCATCGTTTATAATTCCCAGCTCTCGTCTGCGCAGACTCTGTTCATCGTTTATAATTCCCAGCTCTCGCCTGCGCAGACTCTGTTCATCGTTTATAATTCCCAGTTCTCGTCTGCGCAGACTCTGTTCATCGTTTATAATTCCCAGTTCTCGTCTGCGCAGACTCTGTTCATCGTTTATAATACCCAGCTCTCGTCTGCGCAGACTCTGTTCATCGTTTATAATACCCAGCTCTCGTCTGCGCAGACTCTGTTCATCGTTTATAATTCCCAGTTCTCGTCTGCGCAGACTCTGTTCATCGTTTATAATTCCCAGTTCTCGTCTGCGCAGACTCTGTTCATCGTTTATAATTCCCAGCTCTCGTCTGCGCAGACTCTGTTCATCGTTTATAATTCCCAGCTCTCGTCTGCGCAGACTCTGTTCATCGTTTATAATTCCCAGCTCTCGTCTGCGCAGACTCTGTTCATCGTTTATAATTCCCAGCTCTCGTCTGCGCAGACTCTGTTCATCGTTTATAATTCCCAGCTCTCGTCTGCGCAGACTCTGTTCATCGTTTATAATTCCCAGCTCTAGTCTGCGCAGACTCTGTTCATCGTTTATAATTCCCAGCTCTCGTCTGCGCAGACTCTGTTCATCGGATCGGATTCAGGTTTTCACAGGAATTCTCCTCTTGTATGAATGATGTTTTCTGAGACTCGCAGAAGAAGACAAACTCTCGAAATGATGTTTCCTGATGTGGATGGAGGTGAAGATTAGACTGCTTGTGTGTATGATTGAGGGAGTGTGTGTGTGTCTTTGGACCGAGCCGTTGTGAGTGTGTCATGAAGGTGTGTGAACACTGATTATCTGAGAAATACTCCGTGTTGAACAGGAAACAACAGAGTTATTGTTTTCCGCTCATTCTCATGATTCAGGGAGGCGATGCGTCGTCTGTGTTTGTAATCTGTGTGTTCGAGTCACAGAGTGAAATCAGACACAGGAAGTGTGTGACCCCTCAGAGACCCGTGTGTGTCGAGCACAGCTGTGCAGTGTGTGTGTGTGTGTGTGTGTGTGTGTTCACTCTGAGTGCAACCTCACTGCCTCTTGTTCACGGGGTCCGTTAGGTTATTTAATATACAGTGGAGTTCAGTTATGTCGACGGCCTCACGGGTTGCAAAAAAACGTTGAGATAACCGATGATGGAGAACCAACAGCCAATATGGTGATTTGTTTGATGAAGGATCAGCATGCTATAAAAATGTACACACACAGTATATGTTTGCTAATAACAAAAGGCATTTGTGCAGCAGATTTACCAGAATACCATAAAAACACCTTCCATTCTCCAAACAAACCTTTAATCATATTCTCCAACATTGCAAACACAATGATCGCTCACAGCGTAAACAGTCGTAACATATTCGTGAGGTCATCACGCTGTACTAGATTGATACTTTCTTGCGTTCTGCCTGTCTAATGTGCTTTCTCAACAAATTCGGCTTCGCCTCGTCTTTTAATAACCTTCAATCCGTTCTTCAATCCGCAGCGGCACGTCAGAACAGAAGCAGAGTGTGTGTGTTCGTGTTCATCTAAGCCTCATACTCATTGATCGGTAATCGCTTGTTACCGACCAATGTCAAAATATTTGAGAACCAATCGAATCAGCGAAGGCGGGCTCTATGTGCTCACAGAAGCGGATGAGGCTTTGGGATGGGGATGCTGCAGCACTCGCGGCTCGTTGAGAAGTGTAAGAATGAAATGTGCTTTAGTGCTTTCACTTCAGAGATGCTGCGAGAGAGAGACATCGCTGTGAGAGAAGCACTTCAGGAGTTCTCTTATCTCGACTCACCGTTAACTCGCCAATCCTGTAATGTCGATGTTTTTGAAGTGGAACCTCCCTATTTGTCTTATTATTTTTTCATCGGTTATGTCGATTCTGTTGTGTCGCGGAACACCAATATCTCGAGCACAAAAGAGGGACAAATTCACCACTTCATATGGTTATCTCGTAACTCATGATCGTACGATCCTCGGAATGCTCTCGGTATAGCCTCGGAATACTCTCGGAATACTCTCTGTGTAGCCTCGGAATACTCTCGGAATACTCTCAGAATACTCTCTGTGTAGCCTCGGAATACTCTCGGAATACTCTCTGTGTAGCCTCGGAATACTCTCGGAATACTCTCTGTGTAGCCTCGGAATACTCTCGGAATACTCTCTGTGTAGCCTCGGAATACTCTCAGAATACTCTCTGTGTAGCCTCGGAATACTCTCTGTGTAGCCTCGTAATACTCTCGGTGTAGCCTCGGAATACTCTCGGAAAACTCTCTGTGTAGCCTCGGAATACTCTCGGTGTAGCCTCGGAATACTCTCTGTGTAGCCTCGTAATACTCTCGGTGTAGCCTCGTAATACTCTCGGTGTAGCCTCGGAATACTCTCTGTGTAGCCTCGTAATACTCTCGGTGTAGCCTCGGAATACTCTCTGTGTAGCCTCGTAATACTCTCGGTGTAGCCTCGGAATACTCTCGGTGTAGCCTCGGAATACTCTCGGTGTAGCCTCGGAATACTCTCGGTGTAGCCTCGGAATACTCTCGGTGTAGCCTCGGAATACTCTCTGTGTAGCCTCGTAATACTCTCGGTGTAGCCTCGGAATACTCTCTGTGTAGCCTCGTAATACTCTCGGTGTAGCCTCGGAATACTCTCGGAAAACTCTCTGTGTAGCCTCGGAATACTCTCGGTATAGCCTCGGAATACTCTCGGTGTAGCCTCGGAATACTCTCGGTGTAGCCTCGGAATACTCTCAGAATACTCTCAGAATACTCTCTGTGTAGCCTCAGAATACTCTCGGTGTAGCCTCGGAATACTCTCAGAATACTCTCAGAATACTCTCTGTGTAGCCTCGGAATACTCTCGGTGTAGCCTCGGAATACTCTCGGTGTAGCCTCGGAATACTCTCGGTGTAGCCTCGGAATACTCTCGGTGTAGCCTCGGAATACTCTCGGTGTAGCCTCGGAATACTCTCGGTGTAGCCTCGGAATACTCTCGGAATACTCTCTGTGTAGCCTCAGAATACTCTCTGTGTAGCCTCGGAATACTCTCTGTGTAGCCTCGGAATACTCTCGGTGTAGCCTCGGAATACTCTCGGTGTAGCCTCGGAATACTCTCTGTGTAGCCTCGTAATACTCTCGGTGTAGCCTCGGAATACTCTCGGAAAACTCTCTGTGTAGCCTCGGAATACTCTCGGTATAGCCTCGGAATACTCTCGGTGTAGCCTCGGAATACTCTCGGTGTAGCCTCGGAATACTCTCAGAATACTCTCGGTATAGCCTCGGAATACTCTCGGTGTAGCCTCGGAATACTCTCGGTGTAGCCTCGGAATACTCTCGGAATACTCTCTGTGTAGCCTCGCAATACTCTCGGTGTAGCCTCGGAATACTCTCAGAATACTCTCGGTGTAGCCTCGGAATACTCTCGGTGTAGCCTCGGAATACTCTCGGTGTAGCCTCGGAATACTCTCGGTGTAGCCTCGGAATACTCTCGGTGTAGCCTCGGAATACTCTCGGAAAACTCTCTGTGTAGCCTCGGAATACTCTCGGTGTAGCCTCGGAATACTTTCAGAATACTCTCGGAATACTCTCTGTGTAGCCTCGGAATACTCTCGGTGTAGCCTCGGAATACTCTCTGTGTAGCCTCGGAATACTCTCAGAATACTCTCGGTATAGCCTCGGAATACTCTCGGTGTAGCCTCGGAATACTCTCGGTGTAGCCTCGGAATACTCTCGGTGTAGCCTCTGAATACTCTCAGAATACTCTCTGTGTAGCCTCGGAATACTCTCGGTGTAGCCTCGGAATACTCTCGGTGTAGCCTCGGAATACTCTCGGTGTAGCCTCGGAATACTCTCAGAATACTCTCTGTGTAGCCTCGGAATACTCTCGGTGTAGCCTCGGAATACTCTCAGAATACTCTCGGAATACTCTCTGTGTAGCCTCGGAATACTCTCGGAATACTCTCTGTGTAGCCTCGGAATACTCTCGGTGTAGCCTCGGAATACTCTCGGTGTAGCCTCGGAATACTCTCGGTGTAGCCTCGGAATACTCTCGGTGTAGCCTCGGAATACTCTCGGTGTAGCCTCGGAATACTCTCAGAATACTCTCGGTATAGCCTCAGAATACTCTCGGTGTAGCCTCGGAATACTCTCGGTGTAGCCTCGGAATACTCTCGGTGTAGCCTCGGAATACTCTCAGAATACTCTCTGTGTAGCCTCGGAATACTCTCGGTGTAGCCTCGGAATACTCTCGGTGTAGCCTCGGAATACTCTCAGAATACTCTCTGTGTAGCCTCGGAATACTCTCGGTGTAGCCTCGGAATACTCTCGGTGTAGCCTCGGAATACTCTCGGAATACTCTCTGTGTAGCCTCGGAATACTCTCGGTGTAGCCTCGGAATACTCTCGGTGTAGCCTCGGAATACTCTCAGAATACTCTCGGTATAGCCTCGGAATACTCTCATTATAGCCAAACCCATTAAACCTTCATGATTTTTAAATATTGATCAGAAATCATATACGGAAGCTCAATCTAACCTGCTTTATGCATGAGAATGAACCTCATTGTTTTTTGTAAATCATGCAATCATGGTTGAGCTCCCATCCTTACATATTCTTTTTTCTACACACACACACACACACACACACATACTTGCCTGAAACGTATATAAGCTGTGTGACATACTTTCTTCAGTGTGTTTGTGTGTTAAAAAATAAGAATTGTCCATGTGACTGTGTGAGAGAGAGAGAGAGAGAGAGAGAGAGTGTGTGTGTGTTCAGCGCTGGGAAAAGCAACCAGAAAGTGTATTGGTTTATTTTTGTCACCTGAAGCTCCGCCCACTCTAAGACTTTCTTTGGTTCTGATGTGAAAATGACGTCATGATCCCGAGCGGAAAAGAGGGGGAGCCTTCTCTCTCCCTCCTTCCTTCCCTCTATGTCTCTCTCCCTCCCTCTCTCTCTCTTCCCTCCTCCCACTCTCTCTCTCTTCCCTCCTTCCTTCCCTCTACGTCTCTCTCCCTCCCTCCCTCCCACTCTCTCTCTCTCTTCCCTCCTCCCACTCTCTCTCTCTCTCTCTCGGTCAGTGATGGTTATTCCGGCTGTGTTTCGGTCGGTGGTGTGTGTGTGTATCGCTCCGGCTCTGTCATGTTTGACGCCAGTGTCTGGCGGATCCGGAGCATCCGGGACTCCGTGCGACTGGAGGTTCAGGAAGAGCCGAGTCCTGCGGTGCTGAGCCGAATCACTCTGCTGGACCCGGACTCGCCGCCGCTGGAGGTACAAACAGAGCTTAGCAACCGTACACACAGAGCTTAGCAACCGTAACCATCCCAACAGACTGGATGAGGATCATCTTTATAAGCAGTGATATTTTGACTAACTGAAGAACGGCGTAACGCACACTTCATCGGCTGTGTGCTGGATAAATCCCAGCTCTTCAGTCTGCGTCTCCCAGCATGCATCAGTGTCATTTCTCTCCTAAAGATGCGTTTCATGGCTGTGTTGATTATGAGTGTGTGTGTGTGTGTGTGTGTGCAGCTCAACACCAGACATTGATTATTACGTTTGCACTTTTACTGTTTATGCGTTTGCTTTTATCCATGCGGCTTCATTTCAGTTACAGGATTCCTGTTAAAATGATCTGATGACCCGCAAACACTGACGCTCTCTGAGCAAAGCATTCTGGGTAATGTTTAAGCTTTATGTGCCCTGCCGAAACCCGAATCCTGCAGGTTCCCTGAAGACTCTTTTATGGATCATATTTAAAGAGGTCGAGGATGAATATGAGAGTCGTGTGACGAAACTCACGTGTTTCCAGAGATGAAACAAAGAGATGTGATTGTGCAACTTGTTTTCTGTTTCAGTTATTGATCGGTGTGAATCACTGATGCTTCCTGAAACACGACACACCTCACCTCTCTCTCTCTGTGTCTCTCTCTCTCTCTCTATCTGTGTCTCTCTCTCTATCTGTGTCTCTCTCTCTCTCTCTCTCTCTCTCTATCTCTCTCTGTGTCTCTCTCTCACAATCTCTCTGTGTCTCTCTCTCTCTCTCTCCCTCTCTCTCATGTATGTATGTGTGTGTGTGTGTGTGTGTGCAGAATGCGAGTCAGGAGATCGGAGAGGAGGTGGAGGACGGCGCGGTGTTCAGCATCACGCTGAGGAAGGTGCAGATGTACCCGTCGTCCAGCAGGAGTCAGCGCTGGACGGGAGTGGACTCGGACTCGGGCCTCGGTCTGTACGAGACGTGTAAGCTGCGCACCATTAAAGCCGGAACGCTGGAGCGGCTGGTGGAGTACATGGTGACGGCCTTCAGAGGAAACGACTCCACATACGTCACCATCTTCCTCTGCACTTACAGGACGTTTGCCACCACCAAACAAGTGCTGGACCTTCTGCTCAACAGGTCACACACACACACACACTCACTCACACACACACTCTCACTCACACTCACTCACACTCACTCACACTCTCTCACACTCTCTCACACTCTCTCACACTCTCTCACACTCTCTCACATTCTCTCACACTCTCTCACACTCTCTCACAC
>JAWRVZ010000575.1:50000-57500 GCA_037043235.1 Rhodeus uyekii
GTGTGTGAGAGAGAGAGAGAGAGAGTGAGAGAGAGAGTGTGTGTGTGTGAGTGAGAGAGTGAGTGAGATTGTGTGTGTGTGAGAGAGAGAGAGAGAGAGAGAGAGAGAGAGAGAGTGTGTGAGTGTGAGTGAGATTGTGGGTGTGTGTGTGTGTGTGAGAGAGAGAGAGTGAGAGTGTGTGTGAGAGAGAGAGAGTGAGAGTGTGTGTGAGTGAGAGAGAGTGAGTGTGTGTGTGAGTGAGAGAGAGAGTGAGATTGTGTGTGTGTGTGTGTGTGAGTGAGAGAGAGAGAGTGTGTGTGTGTGTGTGTGTGTGAGAGAGAGAGAGAGAGAGTGTGTGTGAGTGTGAGTGAGATTGTGGGTGTGTGTGTGTGTGTGAGAGAGAGAGAGTGAGAGTGTGTGTGAGTGAGAGAGAGTGAGTGTGTGTGTGAGTGAGAGAGAGAGAGTGTGTGTGTGTGAGTGAGAGAGAGTGAGTGTGTGTGTGAGTGAGAGAGAGAGAGTGTGTGTGTGTGAGTGAGAGAGAGAGAGTGTGTGTGTGTGAGTGAGAGAGAGAGTGAGATTGTGTGTGTGTGTGTGTGTGTGTGTGAGTGAGAGAGAGAGAGAGAGAGAGTGTGTGTGTGTGTGTGTGTGTGTGTGTGAGAGAGAGAGAGTGTGTGTGAGTGTGAGTGAGATTGTGGGTGTGTGTGCAATGTAAGTGTCTTTGGATGAAAGTGTCTGATAAATGCAGGAATATAAATGTTATATAGACTATATTTAAGAAAGAAACATCCTAATTCAGGGAACATTGTTTCACAAATACGCTGCTCGTGTCTTTGGCAGGAGGGAACATCCAAATTTGCGACTCTGGAGATCAACCCTAAACGAGCGCAGAAGCGACAGCAGAGAGATCTGGTGAGAAACACACACACACACACACACACTGCGTCAGCTGTGGTGTTTTATTCTGCCGAACTCTCAGACTGATGCTGTGCTTCAGACGGTCATGCAGGGGACGATTCCTTACCTGGGAACTTTCCTGACGGATCTGGTCATGATGGACACGGCCATGAAAGACTATCTGGACGTGAGTGTGTCGTCTCTCCTTCCCTCCTGCTGAACTCACACACACTGTTAGCAATGCCGTGTTTCAGATGTAATGACTGATGTTTCTGTGCGTCTCAGGGAGGCCTGATCAACTTCGAGAAGAGAAGGAAGGTACGTGTGAAGGGATGATTCCTGACGCTGGTCTTCTGGCAGCGTGTGCTGATCGTCTGTCTCTCTCTGCAGGAGTTCGAGGTCATAGCGCAGATTAAGTTGCTACAGTTGGCGTGTAACAATTATAATTTCCGGCGTGCCGGCGGGTTCAGCGCGTGGCTCTCCAGCGTGGAGAAGCTCTCGGAGGCGGAGAGGTGAGACGCGCATCCGTTCAGACACGCAGAATAAACACGTCATCGCTCTGAATCCTGTGTGTTTCCCGCAGCTACAGTCAGTCGTGTGAGATCGAGCCTCTCTCTGAATCGGCCTCCAACACACTGAGAGCGAAGAAGAGCTCTGGGATCATAAAGAGATGGAGCGAGTGAGTGCGTCACATCCACACGTTCTCTTCCTAACTCTACATTCACTTCCATGCATTTGCCAGACGCTTTTATCCAAAGCTACTTGCTTTGATGACACATTTCCATGTTTTCAGTTCTTGTTTTCCCTGATTAGACGTCTTATTTTGGCCAAATTATAAGGTAACATTACTTGTATCCTCCACGGAGAATCCCGTAATGCTTTGTAGAGTTGAGCCGGATACTCTGCTGAAACGAGGTTCATGAACTGAGTGTTCTCATCACTTTTGCCGATTACGAGTATCATACGAGTAATTATCTGTGCTCGGACTGAAGAAGAATCCTCATTGGGTAGCTGACTGTGTCTGCGTTCTGTGATAGGCTAGTCACAGCGCCCCTCCCCTATACATACAGATCTGCTGTGTCCTGCTCTGCTCACTCACACACAGAACACCGAGAAGAGAACAGCTCTCTCTCGCTCTCTCTCTCTCTCTCTCTCTGTCTCCCCTTCAGTCACTCAGGTTCGCGGGTCTTTTCCTTTAACGTTTAGGGTTTCTTTAGCTTCAGGTTTGTTTTTTATTTCAGTTTGTTTGTAGTACTTATTAACCAGTATAGTTCTGGTAAACGTGGGGTTTGTTCAGACGTGGTGCTTGGTAGAATGCGACTAGCGTTGCGTCTCTGCCTGTCGGGGATTTCTTTTTTCAACCGTCTGCTGGCTCTGACCATTTTTTTGACTTCACGCAAAAAATTATGATTAAAAATTACGATTTCTTCATTGTTTAAGAACCGTTTGTTATCGTGATCAAAACCATTGATCTGAAGCTCAATGCTGATGCTGTTATGTAAATTGTTTTCTAATAAGCAATAAATATAACAATTTCTGATCAACCCATATCAATTGCATGATTAAAAATAACATACCGGTTAAAGCCCCACCCATTTCAATACAACCCGCCCACTTCTGGGTTAAATCCCGCCCACTTCTGGGTTAAATCCCGCCCACTTCCGGGTTAAATCCCGCCCACTTCTGGGTTAAATCCCGCCCAGTCCGAGTACAGATACAGATCATTCATATGGTTAACAGATACAGATAATACTGTACTCGCTCATCCCTAATACTTTGCAACAAGCTTCCTTCCATATTGAAACTCAGTCCAGTTGTGTTGATTTGACTGGGATGTGTTTCTCTCTGCTGAAGCCGGCAGCCGGTGGGATCGGGAGAGGCCGGCTGCAGCAGTTCCGGAAGCTCCCACTCAAAGTCTTTCGATCAGCTGCGCTTCCCGCCGTGTCTGAGCGGCTCGGTGGGCGACGGCGGCGACTCCCTCAGCGTGACGTCGGCGGGATCCAGCAGCTCTGATGTGGAGGAGGTCAACATTAGCTTCATCTCTGATTCTCCAGATGCCCTGGAGAGGAAGGTGAGGATCTTCTGACTGACGCTTCATGATCGACGTCTGGTTTCTCTTACAGCGTCTCTCCAGAGGACAGATTACAGATGATTACAGATGTTTACAGATTTGTAGCACATAACATTTGTTGTGTCTCAGACAGCAGCTAAAGATCACGTGCTCACATCAATCATGCGGGTTTAAAGTCTGTGGGCGGATGGCATTAGATGGCACGTGTAACCAGGCCCGATAATCGACGTTCCGACACTCACGTTCCGACACGCACGTTCCGACACGCACGTTCCGACACACACGTCGTGACACACATGTTCTGACACACGTTCCGACACGCACGTTCCGACACACACGTCGTGACACACATGTTCTGGCACACATGTTCAGACGAATGTTCTTACACATGCTATGGCACAAGTTCTGACACACACGTCGTGACACACATGTTCTGACACACACGTCGTGACACACATGTTCTGACACACGTTCCGACGAATGTTCTTACACATGCTATGGCATAGGTTCTGGCACAGGTTCCGACACGCATGTTTCCGACACACACGCTATGGCAGGTGTTCTGGTGCATGTTCTGACACACCTGACACGTGTTCTGGCACACATGTTCAGACTTCAGACGAATGTTCTTACACATGCTATGGCACAAGTTCTGACACACACGTTCTGACACACACTCTATGGCACGTGTTCTGGCGCATGTTCTGACACACCTGACACGTGTTCTGTCACACACGTTCTGGCACACGTTCCAACGAATGTTCTTACACATGCACAGGTTCCGGCACAGGTTCCGACACGCGTTCCGACACACAACATATGGCACGTGTTCCGACACACACGTTCCGACACGCAAGTTCCGACACACAAGTTCCGACACACAAGTTCCGACACACAAGTTCCGACACACAAGTTCCGACACACAAGTTCCGACACACAAGTTCCGACACACAAGTTCCGACACACAAGTTCCGGCACACAAGTTCCGGCACACAAGTTCCGGCACACACGTTCCGGCACACACGTTCCGGCACACACGTTCCGACACACACGTTCCGGCACATGCTATGGCACGCATGTTCTGACACACCTGACACGTGTTCTGGCACACATTCCGACACATGTTCTGACACGTTTTCCCCTCAGTTAAGTTCGTTTAGGCATATATTTGAATATGGCAGTTGCGTTCGGATCCACAGCAGAAGAATCAGCCCGAGATTGTCTGAACGAGGTGTCTCTGATAACACAAGCTCTGCAGCGATTCTGCTGTGGTGAGAAAGCAGTGCAACACAAACCCAATCGTAACTCACAACGGTTAATGAGTAACATAACAGCAGTGTATCGCAGTTCCTAACCGAGCAAGAGTCCTGTCCCGACAAAGCCTTGAGTCCCGCTCCCATTAGATTTACTCCCACGTGACGCATTGAAACGATGCCTTGTGAAGGCAAATCGAACTAAGAGGAAAATATTGTAACATTGGGAACAAAGTTTGGGAACAAAGCAATGATCTAGAGGTCTGCAAACGCTCTGTCTGTTGCTCTCACAGAGAGTCTGTTAGTGACTGTAGCTTTACTTCCTTCCTGTAGACGTCCACGCCCTTCGTAAAACATTCCAATTCTACCTTAGGGAAGTGCGGCCCTACCGGAGACCTGATACCCACGGTACTCTCTCCCTCTTATCTCGCTCTCTTTCTCTCTTTCTCTCTCTCATCTGATTCCGTCTCTCCGCCCGTCCAGTCATTTCTCTCATCCATTCTGGCCGAGCTCATCATCACATTCATTGTGTCAGCATTTCTGATGTGTTTGTGATGGGGGTGTGTGTGTGTGTGTGTGGATCAGTTCCTCTGAACTCTCTGAGAACTCAAGCTGCGTCTTCAATCTCTGTCTGTCCTGCAGTTCTGGGAATCCACGTCTCTGTCGTCTCTGGACGCGTCGGGTCTCGGCTCAGGTTCCGGCTCCAGCAGTGCCTCCTCGTCCTCGGTGTCGTCCACACCGGTCACAGCCTCCCGCTCGCACAAGCGCTCCGTCTCCGGCGTCTCCAGCTACTCGTCTCTGTCTCTGCCGCTGTACAACCAGCAGGTGGACGACTGCTGCATCATCAGGGTCAGCATGGACGTGGACAACGGGAACATGTACAAGAGCATCCTGGTGAGAGACGGGTCATCTCAGTTCATGAACCTGAATTAAAGAGTTGATGATGTTTTATTGTTTAATCTGATGTGTGCTTTGCTTTACTGGCGGTTCCTCCAGAGCGGAACTTCAATCCGGGATCATCTGATGGATAAATGAGTGAAAAAATACAATGCTACATCCATATTTTGCAACTGTCTATTTTGTGTTTGTCCCTTTTGTTGCAGTTACGAGCCGAACTGTAACGGTTAATTGCATTCTCTTTTAGTTCCAGGACTTGTATGAAGTTCTGATGAAGATTAGATTGAAAGCAGAGCAGCAAACATGAATCTCCTCTCTGCCGGCGTGACTCGCGTCTCGGGATGTGTGTGTTGCAGGTCACCAGTCAGGATAAAACTCCGGCCGTCGTGAGGAAAGCCATGGTGAAACACAACCTGGACCGGGAGCGAGCCGAGGATTACGAACTGGTTCAGAAGATCAGTGAGGAAAAGGGTCAGTCATCATAAACACCACGAATACAGAGTAAAACGACTAGAAATGTGACCTGATTGATCTGTTCCCACGCAGAGCTGAAGATCCCCGACAACGCCAACGTGTTTTACGCCATGAACTCCACCGCCAACTATGACTTTGTGTTGAAGAAGCGCGGGTTTTCGCGAGGAGGCCGAGCCAAACACGTGGCCAGCTCCACCCTGCCCCGCATGAAGCAGAAAGGCCTGAAGATCGCCAAGGGAATCTTCTGAATCCGGATGGATTTCGGACGGTTTGACAGGGATTCTCCCGAGGCCATCTGTATGTTTACAGTCATTCCCGAATCTCCCGACCTTTGTCTGACGTCACGGAGTCTCGCCGTCAGAGGATCCGTCCTGCGATGAACTATGGGATGCTGTGGTCACGTGACAGGAAGAGACGCGGCGCTGCTCCGGACAAACGTCTCTCTCTCTTCATGCTTTGATTTCTCGCTTTCATCCAGAGACGTTGTGGGTCGCCGGGAGTTGCGAGTGACGGATGGAAAAGGTGTTTGTGTCTGTATTTCAGCATCATGAACCAGACGAACCGTATTCCAGTGGTTATTTCTTGCCGACGCTTGACTTCCGCGTCTCATCCAGCGGTTGCCGTCCGGTCGCTCTCGACTGCGATGCGTCTCCAACACGGAGCGTTTGATATAAAGATTGAGGGTTTTTGTTGGAAAGGTCCAGAGACATGAATGAACCTGAGAAGAGGGAAACAACACGAGACGTCAAACTGCACACAAAAAAGATAAATTAATGTGAATTGTAACGAGAGTATGTTTTGCTTTACCTGTAATTCAGTGACGGTTCTGGACTGGATGCAGAAACTAGGTGACACAGACCTGCCATGTTTCCAGAACCTTTGTGTGTGTGTGTGTGTGTGTGTGTGTGTGTGAGAGTGAGTGAGTGAGTGAGTGAGTGAGTGAGTGTGTGTGAGAGAGTGAGTGTGTGTCTGAGAGTGTGAGTGTGTGCGCATGCATGTGCTTGCTCTATGTTTTAATGTCTTTGTATGTGTGTTTACGTCTTGTGTTTTATGACGACAAAACCAAAAGGGCCAAAGATCTCCGCATTCTAGAGCGTCTCAATCCCGTGGGATCAGCACTGCCTGTTCAGGAAAACCAACCGTTTGCCAAGATCTCTCGGATCAGATCGAACAACACACACATCCGGTGCCATTTCTTTTTCACAGTCAAAAAATATTTAAGAAAAAAAGAAGACTCGCACACTCTGGTTTTGTATGTTCTTTTTTGTAATTTTTGTACACTATGAATTGTCCTTTGTACTTTTGCCTTTTGTTTGGTGTGTGTGTGTGTGTGTGTGTGTATTTATTGATTTGTAAATACTTTTTGTAGCATTGTACATTTAGTTTCTTCTCCCATGTAATTATAAATTAATATGTAAATATGAATATATCTATGCGAAGTTTATACCACTGCAAATAAGGGATTGTGTTTCTTTCAGCTTCTGTTTGTCGTCTTTTTTCATGGTTTAAATTTGATATTGTTTTTCTTTATGATGCACTGTTTCTAATATTGGAGAAAACAAAAAATAAACATGCAGTGCGATTCAATCATGCTCTGTTTTACTCAGCTGATGGATCTACGCATGCGTGGATGAGGCCGGCAGGTGGCGCTGTGGCGATGAATGAATGCTCTGTGAAATTAGATTACATTTTTTATTCTGGAGCTACACAGATTTTTTTGTAAACGCGATCATTTCCTTTACAATAAAGTGCTGAAATCTCATGTTATAACATCTTATCTTACCTTGTACTGCAAAGAAACAGGCATGTGAAGATAAAGCTGTAATAAAAACAAGCAGATCATATATCCGCTATTAGATTAACAACAAATGGTGATTGGAATATGAATGGCAAAGTACATTCCTTCACGAAAAGCTGAGTTATTGAACATTA
>JAWRVZ010000575.1:62500-85000 GCA_037043235.1 Rhodeus uyekii
CGCGAGGAGATCCCGGGAGACGGGCGTTACGGGAGGAGATCCCGGGAGACGGGTGTTATGGGAGGAGATCCCGGGAGACGGGTGTTATGGGAGGAGATCCCGGGAGACGGGCGTTTCGCGAGGAGATCCCAGGAGACGGGCGTGACGCGAGGAGATCCCGGGAGACGGGCGTGACGCGAGGAGATCCCGGGAGACGGGCGTGACGCGAGGAGATCCCGGGAGACGGGCGTGACGCGAGGAGATCCCGGGAGACGGGTGTTTCGCGAGGAGATCCCGGGAGACGGGCGTTTCGCGAGGAGATCCCGGGAGACGGGCGTTACGGGAGGAGATCCCGGGAGACGGGTGTTATGGGAGGAGATCCCGGGAGACGGGCGTGACGCGAGGAGATCCCGGGAGACGGGTGTTATGGGAGGAGATCCCGGGAGACGGGCGTTACGGGAGGAGATCCCGGGAGACGGGTGTTATGGGAGGAGATCCCGGGAGACGGGCGTTTCGCGAGGAGATCCCAGGAGACGGGCGTGACGCGAGGAGATCCCGGGAGACGGGCGTGACGCGAGGAGATCCCGGGAGACGGGCGTGACGCGAGGAGATCCCGGGAGACGGGCGTGACGCGAGGAGATCCCGGGAGACGGGTGTTTCGCGAGGAGATCCCGGGAGACGGGCGTTTCGCGAGGAGATCCCGGGAGACGGGCGTTACGGGAGGAGATCCCGGGAGACGGGTGTTATGGGAGGAGATCCCGGGAGACGGGCGTGACGCGAGGAGATCCCGGGAGACGGGTGTTATGGGAGGAGATCCCGGGAGACGGGCGTTTCGCGAGGAGATCCCGGGAGACGGGCGTTTCGCGAGGAGATCCCGGGAGACGGGCGTTACGGGAGGAGATCCCGGGAGACGGGTGTTATGGGAGGAGATCCCGGGAGACGGGCGTGACGCGAGGAGATCCCGGGAGACGGGTGTTACGGGAGGAGATCCCGGGAGACGGGTGTTATACACACTGCTCAGAGCTTAAGCTGGAGTTGTGGGCCTTTGAGCGATGGATGAAAGTGATGTGGGATATCGGGATGGATATGCGTTTATCCGCACAAAGCATTTCACCTGTCACATGTTCATCATGGATATTTGTAAACCATCAAAATATAACAAAAATATTTTATTTTTTAATCATGATGGAAGAACAAAACTTGGTTAATGTGACTAAATTATTTGACAGTAAAGGTAAACAGCCCTAGGTTTTATTATCGTCAGCTTGTGTTTTCCACAGGTTTCCTTGCACTCATAAACCCAAAGCCTGCTTTATAAATCCCACAGGATCATCCAGAGGGAAGCAGCGGTGAATGATCCTCTTCCGGCTCTGACGGCACAGCGTTAACTCTGTTGTTGTTTCAGCTTCAGTAAATGAAGGGTTCAGGTGTCTCTCACTGCTGGTATTCCTGAGCCGCAGGCGCCTTCGGACGCTCATTAATACTCGTTATCTCCCGCAATCTCATAACGGCATAAAGCTCCTCCAGCTCTTCCAGGAATGTGGGATCATCTTTACAAATATTGTTCTTACTCGTTGAACATCATATTTACTCAGTTTCTAGCTAGGATAACAAAAACATGATCTTTGTGGATGTGTGGTCCAGCTCTTCCTCCTCTCTCTCTCTTCCTCTCCTCTTCCTCCGCCATTATGTTGTCAGGGATTCTGAGGTTTCTCCGGCCTGTCCGTCTCCCTAGTCTCTTTCTTCCTCACTTCTGCTGCTCTGAAATTCAAACTAATGTCTTTTTAATTGTCCTGAAAAGGCGAGATGATGAAATTGTGGGTTGCGTGTGAAAGCGTCTGACAGGCTTTCAGATAAACTCATCGTAAGTTCCTTCAGATGGGCTTTGGACACTTTTGTTCTGTGACTCAGGCCGGTTTCAGCCGTGTTCCTCAGGGCGTGTAACACGCGTGTTCTCTTCATCGTGACCCGTGTACCAACGCAGTTGGATCTGTCAGACTTCCGTCTGGCTTCAGAAACCGTCACACGTGGCCTTTCAGGAAAATGTCAGTGAGTTTCTCACCAGCGTTTTCAGTTCATCACCTCAATATCCCGGCGGATTCGTGCAGCAGATCCGTGACGCTTCCGGAGTCACTTCCGGCTGGATTCATTGCAACGGTTGTTAAAGATTGTTGCAGTTAACGTCCTTAGAATGTCCATTTTGGTTTCTTCTGAATGATTCACTCCATGATTGTGTTAATAATGAGAATAACAGCATGTTCTCTGATGATGAGGGCGGGGCAACAACCTGTCAATCACATGAAATCCACCAATAGCAAACCACAACCATCCAATCACAACCAAGCCCCGCCCACATTTGTTCTTGTTTGCGAAGCGATTCATGTTTAAACTTTGTTGGAGCGAATAAAGCTAAGAAACCTTGTGAAGCTAAAGCTCATTGATGAGAGTGAAAGAGACATGTTTTATTAATCGTTCAGTTTCAATGAAACGCACTGGTCTGTTTTCGGATTCCGATTGATGGACGTTAGCGCAGGCAAACTCTCTGTGAGGAATGAACCAGACACACACTTTCACTGCTAGCTTGATTAGCACTTAAGCAGCTGATGGGCTACAGATAATCAATGGTTGCGATTGGAGCCTGTTATCGTTCCGCTCTAACGTTATTCCTGGTCACTTGCGTCAGACTGAAATCAGAGAAGCTGAAATCTCACCACACGCCTAATTCACAGAAATCTCTCTCACCATCATATCATATTAAACACTCGCTAAGATCATATCGGGGAACTTCCGCTCGCAGACAGGAAGTGGCTTTAACCTCAAAACAAAACATGTAAATGTGAGATGTGAACATGCTAATGAGGGCTAACAAATGAGTATTCATGTGCATATTGTGTGTGACAGACGCTTTGTTCGAGAGAGACACCGTCACCTCTGTGTGTGTGTGTGTGTGTGTGTGACGTGTTCGTGAGTCACGCGTCTCTGCAGCTCTTCACCTGAACACACACACACACACCAGCCTGACACAGAGTTGTGTGTTTGTGTGTTTCTGCAGTTGGAGCGTCAGATACTGATGCAGAATCAAATGCGTGAGCGTCAGATGGCGATGCAGGTCGCCTGGTCCCGAGAGTTTCTCAAGTACTTCGGTTCTTTCTTCGGTTTGACTACACTGGGTCTCACCGTCGGGTCTGTACACACACACACATACACACACACACACACTCTCATACACACATATACTCTCTCACATACTCACACAGACACACTCACTCAAACACACACACACACACTCTCTCATTCACACATACACACACACGTACTCTCACACACACTCTCATACACACATATACTCTCTCTCTCTCACACACACACACACACACACACACACACACACACACACACACACACGTACTCTCACACACACTCTCATACACACATATACTCTCTCTCTCTCACACACACACACACACACACACACACACACACACACACACACACACACACACACGTACTCTCACACACACTCTCATACACACATATACTCTCTCTCTCTCACACACTCACACACACACACACACACACACACACACGTACTCTCACACACACTCTCATACACACATATACTCTCTCTCTCTCACACACACACACACACACACACAAACACGTACTCTCACACACACTCTCATGCACACATATACTCTCTCACATACTCACACACACACACATACTCACACACACATGCACACGCCCACACTCTCTCATTCACACATACACACACACACACGTACTCTCACACACACTCTCATACACACATATATTCTCTCTCACACACACACTCTCGTACACACATATACTCTCGAAAACACACACTCACAGACACACACGCATTCACGCTCTCATATACACACACACACACACACACACACACTCATGCACACTCTCTCATACACACATATACTCTGTCACACACTCACTCACACACACACACACACACACTCACACACACATTCACACAAAGCAACACTGCCACCATTCTCAAACAAAACATCTGATAAAACGAATGAAGGGTTGTGTGTTATTTGTCTTTAATAGTCTTAAATGTGAAATGCGTCTCTGTGTCTGCGGACTGAAGTTGTGTATTCTGTTTGTTTCCAGAGCCATGAAAAAGAGAAGAGCTGCTCTTCTGGCTCCCGTCGTTCCTCTGAGTTTTATCCTGGCGTATCAGATGGACATGGCGTACGGATCGCTGGTTCACCGCATGAGAGGTAAACAAACCCGTTCCTTCCCGAACACCTGAAGAGGATCTGCTCTGCTCTTTTACTGAGTCTTGTTGTGTGTGTGTGTGTGTGTGTGTGTGTGTGTCTCCACTAGAGCAGCTTTTCCTGCTTGAATGTTGATTATTTTCCCCATATTCTGGTCTCTTCCCAGTCTGTCAGAAACGCTCTGTTTAGTTCCCGTCTCTATGAAGCCCCTCCTCCTGAAAGCACGCTGTGCTCTGATTGGTTGACTGGTCGCAGGTCCTGTTTAAACGCTCTGAGTTCAGGGTTTCCATCTCTGGAACCTCTGCTCATCTTCTTTCATTCAATAGTTTAAAAATCTGTTTAAATCTAATCTAGTTGTTTCACCATGTGACATTCTGACTGATTAAACGTCTAAAGCTTCGCGTGTAGTGCACAATTAACGAGTTCAGTGACGTCATTCAATCATGTTTCCTCTATTATCACTGATTCATTATTGATTGGCTTTAAATTAATTCCTCAACAATCCTGCTTTGATGCTGGAGGATTGTCTTAGGTGTAATTAATATAAATGTGCTGATGGTGTGTGTTGATTGATTGGCAGCGGAGGCAGAGAGCATCATGGTCTCTGAGAGCGAGCGGCTGGATCTTCCTCACGGGACGCCCACGTTTGAGAGCATCGAGAAATCCCGCCGAGCTAGAGCTCACCTGACGTCTCTGCTGGAGAAATGAGCCGGAATCCTGTGAACTGAAAATCCTGACAAACTCTGACGAATCCCGACAAACTCTAACTAATCCCGACAAACTCTAACTGATCCTGACGAACTCTGACGAATCCCGACGAACTCTGACGAATCCCGACGAACTGACGGATCCTGACGAACTCTGACGAATCCCGACGAACTCTGACGAATCCCGACGAACTGACGAATCCCGACGAATTCTGACGGATCCTGACGAACTCGGACGGATCCTGACGAACTCGGACGGATCCTGACGAACTCTGACGGATCCCGACGAACTCTGACGAATCCTGACGAACTCTGACGAATCCCGACAAACTGACGGATCCTGACGAACTCTGACGAATCCCGACAAACTGACGGATCTTGACGAACTCTGACGAATCCCGACAAACTGACGGATCCTGACGAACTCTGACGAATCCCGACAAACTGACGAATCCCGACGAACTCGGACGGATCCTGACGAACTCGGACGGATCCTGACGAACTCGGACGGATCCTGACGAACTCGGACGGATCCTGACGAACTCTGACGGATCCCGACGAACTCTGACGAATCCTGACGAACTCTGACGAATCCCGACAAACTGACGGATCCTGACGAACTCTGACGAATCCCGACAAACTGACGGATCTTGACGAACTCTGACGAATCCCGACAAACTGACGGATCCTGACGAACTCTGACGAATCCCGACAAACTGACGAATCCCGACGAACTCGGACGGATCCTGACGAACTCGGACGGATCCTGACGAACTCGGACGGATCCTGACGAACTCGGACGGATCCTGACGAACTCTGACGGATCCTGACGAACTCTGACGAATCCCGACAAACTGACGGATCCTGACGAACTCTGACGAATCCCGACAAACTGACGGATCCTGACGAACTCTGACGAATCCTGACGAACTCGGACGGATCCTGACGAACTCTGACGAATCCTGACGAATTCTGACGAATCCCGACAAACTGACGGATCCTGACGAACTCGGACGAATCCTGACGAACTCTGACGGATCCTGACGAACTCGGACGGATCCTGACAAACTGACGGATCCTGACGAACTCTGACGAATCCCGACAAACTGACGGATCCTGACGAACTCTGACGAATCCCGACGAACTCTGACGAATCCCGACAAACTGACGAATCCCGACGAACTCTGACGAATCCTGACGAACTCGGACGGATCCTGACGAACTCTGACGGATCCTGACAAATTCTGACGAATCCCGACAAACTGACGGATCCTGACGAACTCGGACGAATCCTGACGAACTCTGACGAATTCTGACGAATCCCAACAAACTGACGGATCCTGACGAACTCTAACTAAACCCGACAAACTCTGACGAATCCCGACGAACTCGGACGGATCCTGACGAACTCTGACGGATCCTGACGAACTCTGACGGATCCTGACAAACTCTGACGGATCCTGACGAACTTTGACGAACTCGGACGAATCCTGACAAACTCTGACGGATCCCAATGAACGCTGACGGATCCCAATGAACGCTGACGAATCCTTACGGATCCTGACGAACTTTGACGAACTCTGGCGAATCCCGACAAACTCTGGCAAATCCCGACAAACTCGGACGGATCCCGACGAACTCTGACGGATCCCGACGAACTCTGACGGATCCCGACAAACTCTGACGGATCCCGACAAACTCTGACGGATCCTGACGAACTTTGACGAACTCTGACGGATCCCGACAAACTGACGGATCCTGACGAACTCTGGCGAATCCCGACAAACTCTGACGGATCCCAATGAACGCTGACGAATCCTTACGGATCCTGACGAACTTTGACGAACTCTGACGAATCCTGACGAACTCTGACGAATCCTGACAAACTGACGGATCCTGACGAACTCTGGCGAATCCCGACAAACTCTGGCAAATCCCGACAAACTCTGACGGATCCCAATGAACGCTGACGAATCCTTACGGATCCTGACGAACTTTGACGAACTCTGACGAGTCCTGACGGATCCCGATGAACTCTGACGAATACTGACGAACTCTTACGGATCCCGATGAAGATGACCTTAATGACCTGAACTCGGAATGTCAAATTAAAAGCGATGTACTGGCGCTTCTCCGACAGGGATTGTGTTTCCAGTGTTATTTTGCTGCATGTGATCCGTTGGTTCTCAGGTGTTTGTTCACACATATTGCCTAATTATAAATGGTTTCAAATTGCTTGGAACGAAATATAACCATAAAACATGTTTATTTCATTTACACTTAATTATTTGTTGTTATAAAGGAGCGTCCAAAGGTCTTTTGTTTTTATTGTGAACATGATCTTTGTGTCCAACAATAAAGCTTACCGGTAGTTAAAAACTTTAATTTTGAATGTAATTTTCCCATCAAATGTTATGTAGATGATTATCTGTTTGTGATGCATAACCAAAGTATTCGATTCGTTTTACACATGAGTTTATGTAAATGAAGCCAATGTCTGTTCATGAAAATAAAAACGATTGTTTATTATAAGAGTTTGTTTGTTTGTTTTTTGCTACATTTCTGACTGAATAGAGAAACAAGAATTCAGTAGTTTGGAAATAAACGGTTCTTTATCGGTGAGCAACTCCCATAATAATCAGTGGTTCTGTCGGGAGTCGTGCACGCGCGCGTGACGTCAGCGCGAGTCCGTATAAAGTGTGTGAACTGATGGAGAGTCCGCAGAAACTTCGGCGGGTTCGTCTGATGATCGCAGGGATGCACTTGACGATGTTCCGGGTGTTTTCGGCGCTCGCGCTGGTGTGTGGCGTGTGTGTGTGTGCGCGCGCGGAGCGGCAGGATTTACCGAGAGACTTCGGAGTGAAACTGTGCGGACGCGAGTTCATCAGAGCCGTGATCTTCACCTGCGGGGGCTCGCGATGGAGGAGATCCGCGCTGCCGCTCAGTACGTGCTTCATCATCACCACCACCATCATCATCATCACAGTACTTAAACTAGAGCTTCATCATCATCATCACCACTACCATCCTCACCTTCATCATCATCATCACAGAACTTAACCTGGAGCTTCATCATCACAATCATCACCATCATCATCATCACCATCATAACAATAATTAACCTATCGAGCTTCATCACCATCATCATCATTGTACACTGTAATGTATTTGCATTTATTTGTCACTTTAACTGATGGAAACGGAGTGTAAACGTGAACTTCAAAGGTTTATATCCTGCTGGGGAAACTTAACACTTAAAATTGAGCAATTGTATTGTTTCGCTGGCTCTTTTGGGGCTTCTGTTCAGCCAAACAAACTTTGTTTATATTGTTTTTTCTGTGACCAATGTAAAGCTTCTTTGAAACAATCTACATTGTAAAAAGCGCTATATAAATACAGGTGACTTGACCTGACTATAGGCCATGAATGATTATCTTCTTCATCATCATCTTCATCAGGATTGTTTGTTTCTTTAAAACCGTGAGAATGAAAATCTGACACATTTGTGGCTTATTTGAATTGCTCACCTTTCAGTGTAAAATATACATTTATTACTAGACACAAATCATGAAATTTCAATGAATTAATGGATGAAGATTCAAGAATATGAATTTCTAGAGCAATGAACTTTTTAAATATATTAATGTAATATCTGAAAATAATGTCATATGGCAATCTTTCCAGTCATTGTTTGAGAAGTTGCGTGTTTTTTGAGTAATCCCTGATGTGTGTTGAAATGTGTGTTTATCTGATGTTTGTGTTTGTCCCGGAGGTTTGTGGCCCCTGGCCTCGTCCCCAGACCCCCTGGAGCCCCGCCTCGCCCGCCGGAGCAGGAGCAGCTTCTCGCTGGGATTGGCCGGGATGTGCTGTAATCACGGCTGCACGAAAAACGACATCGGCCGCCTGTGCTGAGAGTCACTGATGATGAAGATGATGAAGGACCCTGTGCTTTCTATTTATTTCCTTTGACCACATCAATAAACGTCGACGTCTTGATTGAAACTTTCGTGTTTGACTGCCAGTGATTAGATCCTAAACAATAAAGGCAAACGCCTGTTGCGAGCCTTTAATGCCGCCACGCCTCACTAATCATTTATTTTTACATTTATGCATTTATCAGATGCTTTTATCCAAAGTGACTTACATTGCATTCAAGGAACACGTTGAATCAGTTCTTGCTTTCCCTGGGATCGAACCCATGACCATGGCGCTGTAAACACCAATGCTCTACTGAATAAACTGACCTTCTGTGTTTATCAGAACTGAAGCGGCTCATTGGATGAAAATCAGGTTCATAATAAATATATAATAAAGCGTTAAATTGTGCTTGAATATTAAAGTCATAGTCTATTATAAGATCTCAGAGATTAAACAGGACTCATTTGTTCTTGTGTTTTTTGTTCAGAATCCAAGTGAATCACTTCAGGAACGAGAACAAATGTGGGCGGGGCTTGATTGTGATTGGATGGTTGTGGTTTGCTGTTGGTGGCTCTCATGTGATTGACAGGTTATTGCCCTGCCTTATTCTCATTATTAACCCAATCATGATGTAAATCATTCAGAATAAATACTGAGATACATAATAACATAAGAATGTTCATTTTGTTTTCATTGGGAGTCTAAATATAAAACAAGGTTGAGTTTGTATTAAGTTTTGTGTTTTAAATGGCTTTTTTCATTTTCCATATTTATTTCTGAAATTATTGTAAAGGTTATTTAATTTGTTGTCGAATGTGGTTTTGTGACTAAGTAGAAACAGATCTCGCGTGAGTGACGTGACTGCGCGAAATTATAATATTCAAATTAGAAGCGGGAGATGAGTTTCTGAAAGTGAAGGATGATCTGATCCGTTTCTCCTGCGGGATTGAAAGGTAAGAGTGTTTTGGTCAGTTTCTCCTGCGGGATTTAAAGTACGATTGTTTGAGTGTTTTTGCTGCCGAGCAGGAATAGAGTGGTACCTCGAGATACGAAATTAATCCGTTCCGAGGCGGCCTTCGTATAATGAGTTTTACATGTAAAATGGCTAATCTGTTCCAAGCCCTCCAAAAACACCCCATTACATTTCATAATAAAGCTAAATTGACCTATAAACAATGAAATAACGTAAAATGTCGATGTGGCAAGGGGGCGTGGATATAAACAGCCTGGAAGGGAAAGACGGAGAGAGAGATCCGGGCGAGACGCGAGTCGGCACGGAAGCGGTGAACGCGAGGCTTACGAGTGAAACCGAAACCGAGAGAGATTGCGAGTGACACGGAACTCAGAGGGAGAAGCGTGACTCAGCTGAGAGAAGCGGGACAGTGGGAGTGAAACATACCTGCTTATGTTTTGTTTTGTGTTTTGATTTATTTAAGACTCTAAAGAAATAAAAGCTTGTGAGTCTCAGTAAGCTGATCCTGCCTCCTTCCTTCTCCGTGACTAACGAACCTTACCACAGTCGAAGCTTACCTTTCGAGTGAGGCTATCTCCGAAAGTGGCGGCAGAGGAGGAGGAGGACAAACGGCAGATACCAGCTTCGTACTTCTTTATGATCTCCATCTTTGTCTCCTGAGCTAAAGCACGCCAGCACGTACATAGAAGATGCATGATGGGAGGGATGCTGTCCAATTAGAGATGGCTAGCATCAGGAACCAATGGGAGAGCAGGAGGATGGTGGCGAGTCTACTATAACTAAGATGGCGGCGTGCGGCGCGAGTTTCAAAATTGTTATGGGGCGAATCTCGGACTTTCAGAAACCTTTCGTATCTTGAAAACTTTTCTTATGTAGAGCAGTAAAGTTTTCTTTAGTCTTCTTTAAGCGCAGAGGAGCAACTGTGTCTAAAGTGCTGGAAAATAGAGAGTTAATTAATCACTTCGAAATAATTATATTTCAAATTAGACCTTTGAGTAGTACTGAAGATATTTCTATAAATTACAGCAACACCTCCTCCTTTTCCTTTCAGACGAGACTCATGTTTATAACAGTAATCTTGATGGATGGAAAGTAATATTTAAAGTAATCTAATCGTCTGGTTTTAGTCAGATTTCCATCAAACACACACATTTAGTTTATGATCTGTAATCATATCATTTACAATAAGTGCTTTTGAGGAAAATAATTGTATATTCAGAAACACAAGCTTTATCATTTGTTCATCAGTTATATCCGTTCTTAGTTGTTTGTACATCAATTCGATTTTTACTCTTAAAAGGTTTTGAGAGTTTGTTGTATTTGCTAATTGAGGGAACAGTCACAGTCTGTATGTGATGATATCTGTGTGAAAGAGTCTCTGTGTGTTGGGATTTATCTGATCTCTGTGACGTGAGACAGCTAGCAGACGCTCGGTTTAGCATCTCTCTGCTTCCTGACCTGGACTCCAGTTACTCAAGCTTCAACTCTAAGACTATGAGCCAAATTACTAGAGAGAAGAGCAGCACCATCCCAGGAGGAATGAACACCATCTGTTTTCAACAGGTCAGGTGTGTCTCAAAAACTTCTCCAGTTGTTTATGATCCTGATTTTATCCTGTGGCACCACTTACACATCCAGCCATTGAGTGAGGATAATCTGCTGAGCATCTCATTACTTCTGCCAACAGGAAGGGGGCCAGAGCATATTACAGTATCTGACATCATGCTTGCGAGTTCACACACCTCTTTAATTTCTATGAACCTGATTTTATTCTGCTGAGCATCTCATCACTCCTGCCAACACATGAACTCTGAATGTTGATTTTGAGTTTAACTCCGTATAAACTCGTTATTTTCTGTGTTCATCTGCTACAATATTTCATATTAAGATCGTTATTGTTCATGACAGGAATCTCAGAATTTTAGTTCTCATGTCACAATAAAATCCTCAGGCACTTTCTGACATTCATCCACACACTGACAACAAATAAATCGCTTTATTTGCAAAATAGGTTTATTCACTTAATCTTATATTAAAAAGTACATATCATTTGATTCTTTCAAACATCTCTTTTTCTTGCAATTTCAGTACATCAGTGTATCTCACAAAAAATGACAAATAAATGCAATAATAATAATAATAAAAACAATCATTTAGTGCATTCAATTAAAAGCGCATGAAGGAGAAAAAAATTCAGATGAAATGATCTTGAGCTGTTATCACAATTATGAATATAAACCTCTTGTATTTTATATGTACAATAAAGCAGAATAATTGCGAGAAAAGAAAGCATGAAGCTCACGGCGTAAGATCGCCAGTCAGTCGAGTCTCAGAAACATTAAGGCAAAATATCCCAGTGATGATCGCAGCGATTACTGAAGCCATCTGTGGGAAAAATGATCTGAAGATTAATTGTTTTGTTGAGTTTGGCATCGCATTGGATGAGGGCAGAGTTTATGATCGATACGACTGATAAAATGTAATGCAAAAGTAACGTAACGCATCGCTGTTCTTGGACAGTAACTAAGTAACTCAATTAGTTGCTTCTAAAGGTTGTAATGCATAATTTTTCCTCAGAACAGTTCGGGAAAAGCATCCTAAAAATACTGATTATCAGCAGGTGTTTTCACAGCGTTTGCATATTTTCATGATAAACTGGATGCACTGGTAGACTTTAGACACACTGTCAGAAGATTTCATTCATCAAATCGACGCGCCACAAACCCTCTGATGTTCTGGATGTGTCTCGCACGCACACACACACACACACACACACACACACACACACACACACACACACACACACACACACACACACACACACTGATCGGCTGCTGCTGCTCAGACGCTCCTGCTGTCCTGCACGCTGTCCACTCTCTGAGCGAGATCTCTGAACGTGGGCCGAACGCTCGGCTCCGCCGCCCAGCACTCCTTCATCAGCGTCTGCATCTACAGGAGAGGCACGTCACTTTCAGCTGACACACAAACAGGCTTTATTTGAGCTTCTGATGGCTTTACCTCCGCAGGACAGCCGTCTGGAGGCGGCAGACGGTAGTTCCTCTTCAGCAGGTCGATCAGGTGATAAACGATCATCTGACCCTGTTTGTCTTCGCCCATCTGCTCCATAAACACCTGCAACAGAAACATCTGTCAGCGCTTCATACAGACGCATCGTCTCAGCAGAGCAGAATCAAAGTTCATCTGATATGAGACGCATTCAGATTCTCCACAGAAGACGGTCATGATTCAGATCAATATATTCCTCAACATTAAGTGTGTTCCCTCCCTCATGTCTTGACTGCCATTGTGTCTCATACAGTATAAAGCTGTTAATGAGCTGCTGGTGATTATCTTTGAGAGGATCTCACACAGAGATGAAGATCACACACACTCACCGCTGGAGGACTGCAGCTTTTGTCACTGTATGTAAAGAGTTCATAGAGAACAACTCCAAAACTCCAGACGTCCGACGCCACGCTGAACTTGCTCTCGGTCAGAGACTCCGGAGCGTACCTTCATCAGACACACATCATCATCATCTTCATCATCAGACCTCAATAATGCTGAATGTGTTGTGAATCTGCTCACCAGAAGATGGGGCTTTCTCCCGGCTCTCGGACCGTGTAATACTCCTTATCCTGAGGAAGAACTTTCGTGAGGCCAAAGTCTCCGATCTTGACACGAAATTCACTTTCCACCAGAATGTTGCGTGTAGCCAGATCTCGATGGACATAGCGCTTCGACGCGAGGTAGTCCATCCCCTAAACACACACACACACACACGGATGGACATGTGACACGCTTACAGTTGCTCTTAATGAACCTTCGTGTGTGTGTGTGTGTGAGTGTGAGTGTGAAATCCACACCTTACAGATCTGAGACGCGTACAGTAGAAGCTTCATGTGGTCGAAACGCTCCTTGTTTTTCGAAAGATAATCTCTTAAACTGCCAAATGGCAGAAACTCCATGACCAGCCGTAGGTTCTTACGACCTGCAGAGAGAGAGAGTGTGTGTGTGAGAGAGAGAGACACATGTGTCTCTGTTTCAGGACCAGCATGCTCTAGTCCAGACGCTCACCTGCGCTGTAACACACGCCCTTGTATTTGACGATGTTCTCGTGCTGCAGCGACCGCAGGATCTCGATCTCCCGCTCGAAGTCGCGCATGTGCTCGGCCGTGCTGTGCTGCAGCTTCTTCACCGCCACCACCTCGCCCGTGTTGTCCTGCAGCGGGTCGTAGCGGCACTTCTCCACGCTGCCGAAGTTCCCCTGCAGACGGACAGACAGACAGACGGGCGTAACGAGCTGAAACGGTCACACGAGTGATGATGATGATGATGGTGGTTGCTCACCTTCCCCAGCAGCTGGAGGAAGATCAGGTGTCTGGCCTCAAACTGAGTGGGTTCTTGATTCTCAAAGGCTCCAGCGAAACCCAAAGGCCGATTCCTGCTGGGAAGTGTCTCGCTCTCCACCAGCAGCTCGTAGTCTGAGGAACAGAAGACAGACGCGGGTTCATGGGCTGCGCTGGCGTGTGGTGGCGCGCGTGGCATCGGTGCTCACCTGGCGTGAAGAGGCTGTTGAGGTCTCTGATGACGGCTCTGAACGAGGGCCGGTGCAGCGGCTCGTAATCCATGCAGCTGTTGATCACGCTGGCCAGTTCCGTCCATTTCGGAGCCGGCAGCTGGTGCTTGTCTTCATAGAACAGCAGCTTCTGCAGGACACAAGAACATTAGCTGCAGTCCGGCGCTCTCGGCACACAAGCTCCGGCGGCTGCTTCACCTTGCAGGTGTCGTAGGCGGCGAGCGGATGTTCTCCACTGCAGTAAATCTCCCACAGCGTGGTGCCGAAACTCCACTTATCTGCCGCCAAACTCAAGCTCCTGCTGTCCTTCACGCACTCTGGAGGAACCCAGGGGATCCGCTCCAGTAGAACTGCCCACAGAACATCACAGATCATCACAGAACATCAGCGGCACAGAACATCACAGAACATCAGCGGCACAGAACACCAGCATCACAGAACACCACAGAACATCAGCATCACAGAACACCACAGAACATCAGCGGCACAGAACACCACAGAACATCAGCATCACAGAACACCACAGAACATCAGCATCACAGAACACCACAGAACATCAGCATCACAGAACACCACAGAACATCAGCATCACAGAACACCACAGAACA
The DNA here is from genome assembly GCA_037043235.1 of Rhodeus uyekii. Classification (NCBI taxonomy): domain Eukaryota; kingdom Metazoa; phylum Chordata; class Actinopteri; order Cypriniformes; family Acheilognathidae; genus Rhodeus; species Rhodeus uyekii. The sequence continues at coordinate 77,524 of JAWRVZ010000575.1, forward strand.
TCAGCGGCACAGAACACCACAGAACATCACAGAACATCACAGAACATCACAGAACATCAGCGGCACAGAACACCACAGAACATCACAGAACATCAGCATCACAGAACACCAGCATCACAGAACATCACAGAACACCACAGAACACCACAGAACATCAGCATCACAGAACACCAGCATCACAGAACATCAGCACCACAGAACACCACAGAACATCAGCATCACAGAACACCAGCATCACAGAACATCACAGAACATCAGCATCACAGAACACCAGCATCACAGAACACCACAGAACATCAGCATCACAGAACACCAGCATCACAGAACACCACAGAACATCAGCATCACAGAACACCAGCATCACAGAACACCACAGAACACCAGCATCACAGAACACCACAGAACATCAGCATCACAGAACACCAGCATCACAGAACACCAGCATCACAGAACACCACAGAACATCAGCATCACAGAACATCAGCATCACAGAACATCACAGAACACCAGCATCACAGAACACCACAGAACATCACAGAACACCAGCATCACAGAACACCAACATCACAGAACATCACAGAACATCACAGAACACCACAGAACACCAGCATCACAGAACACCAACATCACAGAACATCACAGAACATCACAGAACATCACAGAACACCACAGAACACCAGCATCACAGAACACCAGCATCACAGAACACCAACATCACAGAACACCACAGAACATCAGCATCACAGAACATCAGCATCACAGATCATCACAGAACACCAGCATCACAGAACATCACAGAACATCACAGAACACCAGCATCACAGAACACCAGCATCACAGAACACCAACATCACAGAACATCACAGAACACCAGCATCACAGAACACCACAGAACACCACAGAACACCAGCATCACAGAACACCACAGAACATCACAGAACATCACAGAACACCAGCATCACAGAACATCAGCATCACAGAACATCACAGAACACCAGCATCACAGAACATCACAGAACATCACAGAACATCAGCATCACAGAACATCACAGAACACCACAGAACATCACAGAACATCAGCATCACAGAACACCACAGAACATCACAGAACACCACAGAACATCACAGAACACCAGCATCACAGAACACCACAGAACATCACAGAACACCAGCACCACAGAACACCACAGAACACCAGCACCACAGAACATCACAGAACACCAGCACCACAGAACACCGCAGAACACCACAGAACATCACAGAACATCAGCATCACAGAACACCACAGAACATCACAGAACACCACAGAACATCACAGAACATCACAGAACACCACAGAACATCACAGAACATCAGCATCACAGAACACCACAGAACATCACAGAACATCAGCATCACAGAACACCACAGAACATCACAGAACATCAGCATCACAGAACACCACAGAACACCACAGAACATCACAGAACATCAGCATCACAGAACACCACAGAACATCAGCATCACAGAACATCAGCATCACAGAACACCACAGAACATCACAGAACACCACAGAACATCAGCATCACAGAACATCAGCATCACAGAACACCACAGAACATCACAGAACACCACAGAACACCACAGAACATCACAGAACACCACAGAACACCACAGAACACCAGCATCACAGAACACCACAGAACACCACAGAACACCACAGAACATCACAGAACACCACAGAACACCACAGAACACCACAGAACACCACAGAACACCAGCACCACAGAACACCACAGAACATCACAGAACACCACAGAACATCACAGAACACCACAGAACATCAGCATCACAGAACACCACAGAACATCACAGAACACCACAGAACACCAGCATCACAGAACACCACAGAACACCACAGAACACCACAGAACATCACAGAACACCACAGAACATCAGCATCACAGAACATCAGCATCACAGAACACCACAGAACATCAGCATCACAGAACATCAGCATCACAGATCATCACAGAACACCAGCATCACAGAACATCACAGAACATCACAGAACACCAGCATCACAGAACACCAGCATCACAGAACACCAACATCACAGAACATCACAGAACACCAGCATCACAGAACACCACAGAACACCAGCATCACAGAACACCACAGAACATCACAGAACATCACAGAACACCAGCATCACAGAACATCAGCATCACAGAACATCACAGAACACCAGCATCACAGAACATCACAGAACATCACAGAACATCAGCATCACAGAACATCACAGAACACCACAGAACATCACAGAACATCAGCATCACAGAACACCACAGAACATCACAGAACACCACAGAACATCACAGAACACCAGCATCACAGAACACCACAGAACATCACAGAACACCAGCACCACAGAACACCACAGAACACCAGCACCACAGAACATCACAGAACACCAGCACCACAGAACACCGCAGAACACCACAGAACATCACAGAACATCAGCATCACAGAACACCACAGAACATCACAGAACACCACAGAACATCACAGAACATCACAGAACACCACAGAACATCAGCATCACAGAACACCACAGAACATCACAGAACATCAGCATCACAGAACACCACAGAACATCACAGAACATCAGCATCACAGAACACCACAGAACACCACAGAACATCAGCATCACAGAACATCAGCATCACAGAACACCACAGAACATCAGCATCACAGAACATCAGCATCACAGAACACCACAGAACATCACAGAACACCACAGAACATCAGCATCACAGAACATCAGCATCACAGAACACCACAGAACATCACAGAACACCACAGAACACCACAGAACACCACAGAACACCACAGAACACCACAGAACACCACAGAACACCAGCATCACAGAACACCACAGAACACCACAGAACACCACAGAACACCACAGAACACCACAGAACACCACAGAACACCAGCACCACAGAACACCACAGAACATCACAGAACACCACAGAACATCACAGAACACCACAGAACATCAGCATCACAGAACACCACAGAACATCACAGAACACCACAGAACACCAGCATCACAGAACACCACAGAACACCACAGAACACCACAGAACATCACAGAACACCACAGAACATCAGCATCACAGAACATCAGCATCACAGAACACCACAGAACATCACAGAACACCACAGAACATCACAGAACACCAACACCACAGAACACCAGCACCACAGAACACCACAGAACATCACAGAACACCACAGAACACCACAGAACATCACAGAACATCAGCATCACAGAACACCACAGAACATCAGCATCACAGAACATCACAGAACATCACAGAACACCACAGAACATCACAGAACACCACAGAAAACCACAGAACACCACAGAACATCACAGAACATCAGCATCACAGAACACCACAGAACACCAGCATCACAGAACATCACAGAACACCACAGAACATCACAGAACACCACAGAACACCACAGAACATCACAGAACATCAGCATCACAGAACACCACAGAACACCAGCATCACAGAACATCACAGAACACCACAGAACATCACAGAACACCAACACCACAGAACACCACAGAACATCACAGAACACCACAGAACACCACAGAACATCAGCATCACAGAACACCACAGAACATCAGCATCACAGAACACCACAGAACATCACAGAACACCACAGAACATCACAGAACACCACAGAACATCAGCATCACAGAACACCACAGAACACCACAGAACACCACAGAACATCACAGAACATCAGCATCACAGAACACCACAGAACATCAGCATCACAGAACACCACAGAACACCACAGAACATCACAGAACACCACAGAACACCACAGAACACCACAGAACATCAGCATCACAGAACACCACAGAACACCAGCATCACAGAACACCACAGAACATCAGCATCACAGAACACCACAGAACACCAGCATCACAGAACACCACAGAACATCACAGAACATCACAGAACACCACAGAACATCAGCATCACAGAACACCACAGAACACCACAGAACATCAGCATCACAGAACATCAGCATCACAGAACACCACAGAACATCAGCACCACAGAACACCACAGAACACCAGCATCACAGAACATCACAGAACATCACAGAACACCACAGAACATCACAGAACACCAACACCACAGAACACCAGCACCACAGAACACCACAGAACACCACAGAACATCACAGAACACCACAGAACATCACAGAACATCAGCATCACAGAACACCACAGAACATCAGCATCACAGAACACCACAGAACATCACAGAACACCACAGAACATCACAGAACACCAGCATCACAGAACACCACAGAACATCAGCATCACAGAACACCACAGAACACCACAGAACATCACAGAACATCAGCATCACAGAACACCACAGAACATCAGCATCACAGAACACCACAGAACACCACAGAACATCACAGAACACCACAGAACATCACAGAACACCACAGAACATCAGCATCACAGAACACCACAGAACACCAGCATCACAGAACACCACAGAACACCAGCATCACAGAACACCACAGAACATCAGCATCACAGAACACCACAGAACACCAGCATCACAGAACACCACAGAACATCACAGAACACCAGCATCACAGAACACCACAGAACATCACAGAACATCACAGAACATCACAGAACACCACAGAACATCACAGAACACCAGCATCACAGAACACCACAGAACATCACAGAACACCACAGAACATCAGCATCACAGAACACCACAGAACATCACAGAACACCACAGAACATCACAGAACATCACAGAACACCACAGAACATCACAGAACACCAGCATCACAGAACACCACAGAACATCACAGAACACCACAGAACATCACAGAACATCACAGAACACCACAGAACATCACAGAACACCAGCATCACAGAACACCACAGAACATCACAGAACACCAGCATCACAGAACACCACAGAACATCACAGAACATCACAGAACACCACAGAACATCACAGAACACCACAGAACATCACAGAACACCAACATCACAGAACACCACAGAACATCACAGAACACCAACATCACAGAACACCACAGAACATCACAGAACATCACAGAACACCACAGAACACCACAGAACATCACAGAACATCACAGAACACCACAGAACATCACAGAACACCAACATCACAGAACACCAGCATCACAGAACACCACAGAACACCACAGAACATCACAGAACACCAGCATCACAGAACACCACAGAACATCACAGAACATCACAGAACACCACAGAACATCACAGAACACCAGCATCACAGAACACCACAGAACATCACAGAACACCAGCATCACAGAACACCAGCATCACAGAACACCACAGAACATCACAGAACATCACAGAACACCACAGAACATCACAGAACACCAACATCACAGAACACCACAGAACATCACAGAACATCACAGAACACCAGCATCACAGAACACCACAGAACATCACAGAACATCACAGAACACCAGCATCACAGAACACCACAGAACATCACAGAACATCACAGAACACCAGCATCACAGAACACCACAGAACATCACAGAACATCACAGAACACCAGCATCACAGAACACCACAGAACATCACAGAACATCACAGAACACCACAGAACACCACAGAACACCACAGAACATCACAGAACATCAGAGAAGGATTGTTAAATGAGTTCTGGAAACACGCAGGAAACTTGAGTTTCAGTTACAAGGAAAACAAACATCATGTATCACATGCATTTAATGAATCTAATCAATCACTTTATTATAAGATGCTTTTAGAGACAGAAGTGCTGCATATAATGACCCGTGTGAGAACCCAACCATCGCTCACATTCTCTGGGCTGGACGGTGATGCTGATCCCCGGGTCGCTGAGCTTGATGAACGGAGGCGTTCCCGTCTTTCGGTCTTCCTCTCGGGTCACCAGAACGTTCCTGGCGCACACGTTCCCGTGGATCAGGTTCTTCTCCTCCTGCGGATCAGAAGCACATGATTTCTGTGCTGGTTCTGGTTCTGGTTAGTGGTGCGGTGACCCTGACTCTCACCAGGTGGTGCAGTGCCCATGCCAGCTGCTTCACCACCTCCAGCTTCCAGGTGATGTTGATGGTGTTGCGGTTGCGTTTCAGGTACGTGTCCAGAGATCCGAAGCGCACATACTCCTGCACCATGATGTCTGGAAGACACGCACACGCTTACAGACTTCACAAAACACGTGTGTGTGTGTGTGTGTGTGTGGGACACTCACGCTCCTCTGCGCACACGCACACGCCGTAGTTTAGCAGCAGGTGTTTGTGGGACAGCTGGCTCATCATGCTCGCCGACTCGAAGAACGACTGCCAGAGAGAGAGAACCGTCACATCCCAGCGGATCAAACTCTGCAGACCCTTGGGCTTTCCCACAATACCTCTGTGTAGTTGCGGTGGCTCTTATCCAGAACCTTCAGCACCACGTCCATCTTGTGTATCTCCCCGTAATCTCCGAGCTCCCGCCGGACGCCGCGGAACACCTGCGTGAACGTGCCCTGCCCCAAACTCTCCCTCTGAACACGACACGCAACCATCACAAACGCTCACGCTCACTCATGCACTCTTTATTGCTGAATGTTTCAGAGTGTGTGTGTGTGTGTGTGTGTTCAGACTCACAGTCTCCAGATCTTCCTTGTGTATCTTGTGGAAGATCATCTGGTTGACGTGTTTGAACTCAGAAGGCGAGAGCCGCGCGTCGGAGGTTTGGTTGTTTCTGCACACCAGCAGGTTGGATTTATCTGAGTCGGACACACACACACACACACACACACACACACGCGTTAGGTGCGGCACACACTCCAGCCGCAGGTGTGTGAAGCGCGGCTCACCTTTGCTCCGCGGAGGACAGCAGCGGCTCAGCTGGAACACGTGTCTGTCGGAGCGCAGCGCCTCCTTCTGGTAGCGCAGCAGTAACTCACTCAGACTCGCAAAACTGCACTTGCCTCCGTTCAGCATGAACTCCCCCGAATGAGAGCGAACCACCAGACAGTGCTTGAACTCCAGCTGCCCCTCGTACTGAACACACACACACACACACACACAGTGAGACACACACACACACACACACGCACACAGTGAGACACACACACACGCACACAGTGAGACACACACACACACACACACACACAGTGAGACACACACACACACACACACACACACACACAGTGAGACACACACACACACGCACACACACACACACGCACACACAGTGAGACACACACACACGCACACACAGTGAGACACACACACACACACACACGCACACACAGTGAGACACACACACACACACACGCACACACAGTGAGACACACACACACACACACACACGCACACACAGTGAGACACA
>JAWRVZ010000575.1:97500-117500 GCA_037043235.1 Rhodeus uyekii
TGGGGGGAGAGAGAGAGAGAGAGGGATGGGGAAGAGAGAGGGAGAGGGGAGAGAGAGGGATGGGGGGAGAGAGAGAGAGAGAGAGAGGGATGGGGGGAGAGAGAGAGGGAGAGGGATGGGGGGAGAGAGAGAGAGAGAGGGATGGGGGGAGAGAGAGAGGGAGAGGGATGGGGAGAGAGAGAGAGAGAGAGGGATGGGGGAAGAGAGAGGGAAAGGGGAGAGAGAGAGAGAGAGAGGGAGAGGGATGGGGGGAGAGAGAGAGAGAGAGGGATGGGGGGAGATACACGGTAAAATATCACGCATCTGTAAATCAATATATAATATTATAAGAGTTTGTGTAATTGAATGTTCTCAAGATGGCGGCAGTAGTACGCAGCGGCCTTTCCGGATACAAAACGGTGCTATTTCGTCTTTTTAACGCAACTTCACAAGAGATATGGACATCGGCGCAACTGGTGTACATGTATTTCACCGCCACACACTCCTAAATCTAAATAAAAACACCACAACCGTTCACAACATGAACTCTTGGAGAAGCTACACGATCTCGGCGTGCTGCGGAGTCCAGGCCTTCAGTCCTCAGCGTCGCTGGATGCCGGGGGAGGGGGGAGGGGGGAGGGGGGAAGGGACGTCGCAAGCAGTGTGCGAGAGCGCAGAAGCACGGCAAGAGGGCGGGGGTTCGTGCCAGGCTAAAAACAATGAACAACCTGCTCTCCAATGTCTGCTCCCTGGACAACAAATTGGACTACATCCGACTCCAGCAAACTACTCGGCGTGAGTTTAGAGACTGCTGTGTTTTTGTTTTCATGGAGACATGGCTCAGCGAAAGCGTTCCGGACGCCGCCATTCAGCTAGACGGGCTAACCTCGTTTTGCGCCAACAGAAATGCATCTCTGTGCGGTAAAACTCGCGGTGGTGGCTTGTGTGTTTACACGAAATGGTGCAAGAACTCAGTGCTAGTTTCTAGTCACTGCTCATCGCAGCTGGAGTTTGTGACTGTTAGATGCAGACCTTTTATTTACCACGGGAATTCACTACCGTACTCATTATCGGCGTTTACATTCCACCCAGCGCTAATGCCGGCGACGCGCTCTACGAACTGCATGGGGCGATAAGTATAGAACTTCAACCGCAATGGACTGTTTATTGTTGCTGGAGATTTTACTCATGCAAATCTAAAGTCAGTGCTCCCTAAATTCCTAAATTAAAGCAGCATGTGGACTTTACAACGAGGGGGAAAAACACACTGGATCTTGTTTACACAAACATGGAGCCCCGCCCCCACCTCGGCTACTCTGTTATGCTAATCCCGGCATACAGACCGCTAGTCAGACGATCAAAACCGGTTCTGAAGCAGGTGAAAACCTGGCCAGCAGGAGCCATCTCTGCTCTTCAGGACTGTTTTGAATGCACTGGCACATGTTTAGGGAAGCTCCACCAACTTGGACGAATATGCAGCATCAGTGACCAGCTTTATTAGCAAGTGCATTGATGATGTCACCACCTCCAAGACCATCACCACACGCTCCAACCAGAAGCCGTGGATGACTGCAGAAGTGCGTGCGCTACTGAGAACCCGAGACTCCGCATTCAGGGCAGAGACACACGGCGCATGTGGAAGGGCATCCAGAGCATCACCAACTACAGGTCAACTCCACCTGCCTGTGACAGTGATGTCTCCCTCCCAGATGTGCTGAACGACTTCTACGCTCGGTTTGAGGCACACGGTGTAGTGGCGAGGAAGACCACCCCCGCCCCCAATGACCAGGTGCTGTGTCTAACCACAGCTGACGTGAGGAAGACCCTCCACAGAGCCAACCCACGGAAGGCGGCTGGACCAGACAACATGCCTGGTAGGGTGCTCAGAGGATGTGCAAACGAACTGGCAGATGTTTTCACAGACATCTTCAACATCTCTCTGAGCAGCACTGTAGTTCCAACGTGCTTCAACACCACCATCATCCCCGTGCCAAAGAAGTCCACTGTGTCCTGCCTCAACGACTACCGTCCCGTTGCACTTACACCTGTCATCATGAAGTGCTTCGAGAGGCTCGTCTTGAGGCACATTAAGACCCTGCTGCCTCCCTCACTAGACCCCTTGCAATTCGCTTACCGCCCCAACCGCTCAACAGATCACGCCATCAGTACCACCCTCCATCTGGCCCTCACCCACCTGGACAAGAAAAACACGTATGTTAGAATGCTCTTCATTGACTTCAGTTCAGCAGTCAACACCATCAATCCTCAGCACCTGACTGATGAGCGTAACCTGCTGGGCCTGAACACCTCCCTCTGCAACTGGATCCAGGACTTCCTGACTGGGAGACCTCAGTCAGTCCGGATCGGGAACAGACTCTCCAGCACCACCACACTGAGCACTGGGGCCCCTCAGGGCTGTGTGCTCCGTCCCCTGCTGTTCACTCTGCTGACTCACGACTGTGTAGCAATGCACAGCTCGAACCACATCATCAAGTCAGCAAGAACGATGAGTCGGCATACAGAGAGGAGGTGAAACAGCTAACGGACTGGTGTAGAGCCAACAACCTGTCTCTGAACATGGACAAAACCAAAGAAATGATCGTTGACTTCACAAGAGCACAGAGAGTCCACTCTCCGTTGAACATCGGCGGCTCCCCTGTGGAGATCGTACAGAGCACCAAGTTTCTTGGCGTTCACCTGACGGAGAACCTCACCTGGTCGCTCCACACCAGTCACACAGCAAAGCCCAGCAGCGCCTGTACTTTCAGAGAAGGCTGAGGAAAGCACACCTCCCACCCTCCATCCTCACAGTGTTCTCCAGAGGGACGACTGAGAGCATCCTGAGCAGCTGCTTCACTGCCTGGTTTGGGAACTGCACCGTCTCGGACCGCAGGACCCAGCAGGGTCTCTCTTCCCTCTGTCACAGTCATCTACACATCACGCTGCATACGCAAAGCCACCAGCATTGTGGAAGACCCCACACACCCCTCACACACACTTTTCACCCTCCCGCCGTCTGGAAAACGGTATCGAAGCATTCGCTCTCTCACAACCAGACTCTGCAACAGTTTGTCCCCATGCCATCAGGCTGCTCAACTCTAAATAACTCATGCAAACTGCACTACTTTAGACTGTACCGTCAGACTGTTTTACTATCATTTCTATTACTTTAATATTGCAGTCACTTTACACACTCACTTTCAGACTGAACTGTGTACTGGTCTGCCTTACTGTCTTGTGCTGTTTGTTTGCACCTTGTGCACTTTATGGATATAGGTTTTTTGTTTATAGCACCTTGTTCCTGGAGAAACGTTGTTTCGTTTCACTATGTACTCGTATATGGCTGAAATGACAATAAACTCCACTTTGACTTTGACTTTGAATGACTCCGCTATTGAAGTGGAAAACATTATCCGTGGATCCGGATCCTCACCTGTGCGTACAGGTACGCCGTAGTGATGTCATCAAGCACAGGTGCCTCTGAACTCTTGGTGACCCCGTACCTGCGGGCGGAGCCGGAGCCGCTGCCGTACCAGCCGGGAAAATAAAACCTGCAGACGCAGAGCGTTAGATGGAGCAGCCAATCACAGCCGGCGCCTCTGACGCCACCCTCACCTGATCCTGAACAGCAGCGTCTCATTGGCCGACGGCTCCATCTTCAGCACGTGATTGGGTGGAAGCCACACGCGGTCCCGCTCTCTCATGAGGCCGAACAGACTGCAGTACATCGGGCTGACACCTGTCACACACACACACATCATGACCTTTGACCTGTCACACTCACATCACATCATGACTAGGGACCAACCAAATTCACGGGTAAAAATTCGCAATTTCACAGAAGGTTTTTAAAAAAACACTTGATTACACGGAAAATTCACGGGTACACCCGCTGTCACACCCGCTGTTTTGTATTCTAAAATACCGCTTTTCGACTGTTCACCTGTATTAAAAAACAAAAAGGAAACAAAATACGACTTCAACGCACGTAGCCACAGACTCCGCAATAACACGTGTGTGGCGAGCAGGGCGGGGTCGAGGGACCGTGAGAGCGTCATGAGAGCCGGTGGCGTGATTGAGAATGAGCGACACCTGCGAGCCACCGGTGTCTCTTGATTCTCACGGAGGAGCGGAGACTTAAAAGGAGGAGCGACGACAGTGAAAGCGAGAGAGGACCAGGCCTGGAGTTTTGTTATGTTTTGTGTGGGCGGCGGTCGACCGCGAGGGGCCGCCGCCATTACTTTCGTTTTGAGTTTATGTTTTATTTATCATTAAAGTCTGTTTAAATGTCTGCCGGTTCCCGCCTCCTTCCTCCCTGAACATTTAACTCCGTTACACTGGTGCCGAAACCCGGGAGGTCGGAGGGACGCGCTGTCAAAGAGCCCTCGCTGCCGGGAGGGCTCGCGGTGCTGCGGAGGTCGGGCAGCACGAGAGAAGACGAGAGGTCCGTCAGATGCTGCCCGCGGCGGTGGCGCTGGAGCGCCGAAGGATCGCGTGGGACGGAGAGCCCTGCCGTGCTCCTGGGTCGAGGTGGGAGGCTGCCGTCCGTGAGGGAGCGGAGGAGTCGCCCGTTCGCCAGCGCGCCGGAGCCTGCTGCCGTCCGCCGTGAACGGGGAGGAGCGGGGAACGGGGACTCGCTGCCGGCTGCCCTCGCAAGGAGGAGTCGTCGCCGGCCGCCAGGAGGCGGAGGAGCGCCAGACCGTCCACGGATCTGCGTCCAGTGCCATCGCACAGCACCGCGAGGAAGAAGCTCTCGAGCGGTCGAGGACCGAGAGTCAGCGTGTCTGGGAACCGGACCAAGATTTTTTTTTTTTTTTTTTTTCCTCTCTCGTCTCTCTCGTCACTGTTGCTCCTCTTGCCTCCGTTTCCTTTTCCCTCGCCTCGTCTGTCCTTACCCCCAGGTACCGCGGCCGCCGTGATCGGCCCCCCCCCGGAGGAGGGGGGGGGGGGGGGGAGTAGAGCGCAGTCTCGGGAGTACCCCCCGGCCTGCGAAGGGCGTTGGGGGTATGTGGCGAGCAGGGCGGGGTCGAGGGACCGTGAGAGCGTCACGAGAGCCGGTGGCGTGATTGAGAATGAGCGACACCTGCGAGCCATCGGTCTCTCTATTCTCACGGAGGAGCGGAGACTTAAAAGGAGGAGCGACGACAGTGAAAGCGAGAGAGGACCAGGCCTGGATTTTATGTTATGTTTTGTGTGGGCGGCGGTCGACCGCGAGGGGCCGCCGCCATTACTTTCGTTTTGAGTTTATGTTTTATTTTTCACCATTAAAGTCTGTTCAATGTCTGCCGGTTCCCGCCTCCTTCCTCCCTGAACATTTAACTCCGTTACAACGTGACATTAATGAAACAGTTTACAGTTTTTCGTGGCCAAAACTTGGCCAGCCAACGTGGTTGCAGTCATATTCTGTCGCTGCGGTGCATTGACGCTTGTGTACTGACTGACGCTTCTCTCCGCGTCAACGCTGCTCGTTGGTACAGAAAGGCAGCGTAATGCAGCCGGCTCAGCAGAGGAAACCGACTGCTGTGTGAACGCCAGAATGCTGCTATACTCGTATCCGGCGGAACTTCTTTTGCTGCTGTTTTGTAGACTGCAAACTCGGCTAAGACGCTACGATCATCTGCTCCTGGTATACTCTTTATCAGTAAAAATATTTATCTTCAATACAAATTTCACTATTTCACGCTTGTTGGGTGTTTCCACGGAAAGTGGCCGATTTCACGGAAAATGTCACGGCCATGAAATCGTGAATTTGGTTGGTCCCTAATCATGACCTTTGACCTGTCACACTCACATCAGACATTAGTGCCTGGGTGACCTTTAACCTTTCATACATTCACATCACACATCAGTGCCTGGGTGACCTTTGACCCGCCAGCACACCCTGTGTGTTTGTGATGAGGGCCGGCGGGTGGAGCCGCTTCCTCTTTCTTTTAATGTAAAGAGGAAGTAGATGAGGGAGTGTTATGCCTAACCTTAAACAGGAAGTGGTGGGAGTGGGAACAGGAAGTTTACCACCCTAACATCAACACTCTAGTCTTGCAGTCACACACATTCCCCCTTTGAACACGCTAACATGCTAGTGTCATGCTGAGGATATTCTGACACGCATGTGAAGCGGCTTCATGACAATCTGCTGTTCATCAGAGAAACACTGAGACCGGTTACACACACACACACACACACACACACACTCACCGCACTCCTTGGCTGCGTTGATGCAGATCTCTTCTGCCACGTATTCTCCGGGTGGATAGGCCTGTTCGCTCGGCTCGTCCCTGCAGGAGTACAGATGCACCAGCAGGGCGGCGCCACACGCCTGTTTCCCTGGCGACACGCTGCCGTTCACACACATCTCCATGGCAACACACGCTGTCAAGGCCACCCGTTTCACCTGGAGAGACACAGACCGCTTTACTCAAACCCCATCCGCAGCTCCGGTGACTGACGTGAATATGTGTTTCAGACTCTCCAACAACACAAGTGTGTTTGTGAAATATCTGCATGTGGAGCCTGACGCTGTTGTGTGATGTGAGGAAGTGATAGTGACGTCTGCAGTGCTTTTGCTTCTGATCTGATCGCTTTCATCGTCTCCATTGTGTGATAAAGAACATCCTGCTGAACGCCATCATGTGATCACATGACCTTCTGTTCATCGTCCCGCTGTCACCGACTGCTGTCTCACACACATACACACACACACACACACAGTCACACTCACACTCACACACACATACACACACACACACACACTCACAGAAACACACTCAGTGTGTGGGGCGGTGTGTCCGGTCGCACCGATTGCTCAGATTCACAGCGTTTGGTTTACCGTGAGACACACGACTGAAGAGTGAGATTTGCTGGAATCCACAGGGAGTTGAAGAACAAGGACTCAGATCTGCACTTCATCCTACTGACAAGCGTTTGTTACACACGTTACGTGTGAGATCTCAGGAAGATCTGCTGAGCATCTGATGCTGTGTGTGTGTGTGTGTGCAGATGTTCAGTTTCCTTTATAAGTCTCTGAACACAGAATTCTGCAGGTTCCCTTTATTTCACTCTAATACTTCCCATTATTACTGTATTTTTCGCCTCATAAGACTCACTTTTTCTTCCCCAAAACTGAAAAATATAAAGAATCCACGGAGCGCGGCCACTGCCGTAGCCGTGGTGATGACGAGTGGGGGGCAATGGTGGACTTTACAGTGACGACTGTGGCGAGGGGGGCGTGGTTCAGCGAGGTCTGCAGCGGGAGAGAGAGTCGGGAGACGAGCCGTGCGTCAGAGAGAAGTGAAACGAAGCCGAGAGAAAGAGGCGTGACTCAGAGAGTGAAGGGTGAGCGCTGAACGCACATGTTTTGGTTGTTGTTGACCCTGCCTCCTTCTTTCTCCCTCTTTTCCCTCTTCCGTGGTGACTCGCGTCTCGCCAGGTGTTGTACCGAAATCTGACTCCCCTACGCGTGCGCATTAATACGCGCTGCATCGAGGTGAACGCACTTCCTTGAGCATATTCGCCTACAAACCAACTTGTAAGCTTACATAAATAAGCAGAAAATGAAATTATATTACAGTTATAATGAATTATAGTAGGCCTATGGGTTTAGCAGGGGGAGGCAGATTTTCACCGCAGAAAAATACACCTGTGAAAATCTCACTCCCCTCACTAACTCTGGTTTAAAAGCTCACAGACTCACCATATGATGAGACGATAAGATGAATATGGTGTGAAAATCGGACTCCCCCGGTAAACCCATACTATAATTGTTACAACCAAATGCTTTTGAGCAAAGAATGTCCATACCATAATGAGATAATAAAATAAATATGGTGAGTCTGTGAGCTTTTAAACCAGAGTTAGTGAGGGGAGTGAGATTTGTCCGGGGAGTCAGTGTAACGGAGTTAAACGTTCAGGGAGGAAGGAGGCGGGAACCGGCAAACATTTAAAGCTTTTAATAACCAAAATAAAACATAAATACAAAACGAAAGTAATGGCGGCGGCCCCTCGCAGTCGACTGCCGCCCACACAAAACATAACATAAATCCAGGCCTGGTCCTCTCTCGCTTTCACTGTCGTCGCTCCTCCTTTTAAGTCTCCGCTCCTCCGTGAGACGAGAGACACCGGTGTCTCGCAGGTGTCGCTCATTATCCATCACGCCACCGGCTCTCGTGACGCTCTCACGGTCCCTCGACCCCGCCCTGCTCGCCACAGGCAGATTTCGAACACCTCACTTCCCGGTTTACACACAAATTGTTGTAGTTTGAATAAAAACATTACAGCCTTATTTTTGTTACTTTCACTGTTTACTGACTGTTAATGAGAGTAAAGATAGTTCTTAATATGTTACATGGTTGGCATAAAATTGTTTTATGTTTTTTGTGCTGTTAACTTTATACAGTTGATATAAAACATTTTACTACAGTATTTGGTTCAGAATCTTTTTCTAGACTTTCCACCTTTAAAATTGGGTGCGTCTTATGTTCCGGAGCGTCTTATATGGCGAAAAATACGGGAAGAGGAAGAGAAGAGAAGAGCTGCACATCAGGAATGACATGAAAGGCCAGAAATTAATCCCTTCTGTGTTTATAAGATATCTAATTACTGTATTTTCCGCACCATAAGGCGCACCGGATTATAAGATGCGGTCTCAACCGTCGCTCCATTTTTGGACTTAGCCCGTACACAAGGCGCACCGCATTATAAGGCGCACGGTAAAACATATGGTCTACAAAAAGGTAATGGAAGCAAAACAGTGAGTTTTACTGAACTTTATTCTACTGTATAACAATACACTCACATTGTTTTAATCAATCAAAGTCATCATCTTCTGTGTCTGAATTGAACAGCTTGGCAATTTTCCTGGTGTCGCGATTAGACAGAAGCACATGGCAGTGTGCAGCACCTGGAAGATGCAGCTTTCCTGTAGAGCGACTCTACATATGAGTATTCCCAGATATGAGCAAGCCTTCGGGCAGATTCTTGCTTCTATATAGGAGTAAATATTAGAGTACTGAGGCCGACGCCGACACTCTCACTTCATGTGTTCACTGACTTGTACGAGTCATCCGCGAATACGGTAGATATTTTTCTCTCTATTTTGTGCATTATTCTTCATAATAGCGACGAATTCTAAGAAAGTAAGTAGTAAGGATGGTAGTGAAAAGAAGAAACGCATGATGACAATGGAAATGAAGCATGAAATTGTGGATAAATATGAGCGCGGTGCCGCGTGAGAGATCTAGCACGATATGTACCATCCTAAAGCAGAACGATGTTATCAAGAATGTAAATCCTTCCAAGGGCGTGAGGATTATATTGAAGTTGTGTTCGAATATAAATGATGAGATGGAGAGGCTTCTGTTGTTGTGGATAAAGGAGAAGCAGATCTCCCTCCACAGATATTTCGTCAAAAGGTCTGCGCCAAGTGAAAGTGAAAGTTAGGGTAATCAGGCGAAAAAAGGTAAGGAAAGTGATCAAAAGAAACAAATACAAATCGAAAAAAATCAAAACAACAATATAAAAAAAACGAAAGCTAAGTTCACTTATGCTTAGTTCCTGCTATTCAAGAAAATTACAGTTTTTATTAAACGAAAAAAGCATGAAAAGTGATCAAAAATAAAGAATACAAATCGAAAAAAAAAAAAACAATGATATAAAATAGAAAAGTTTAAAAAAAACGAAAGCTAAGTTCAGTAATGCTTAGTTCCTGCTATTCAAGAAAATCAACAGTTTTGCTGGTGTCTTTATCTCTCATCCTGACGAAGCTCAGGAAGTTTACAGTTTCAATCCATCTCACATCCTTTATACACATTATTTTGTTTTCTTTGTATTCATTTAAGTACTCAAAATCTGTGCTCGTTCAGGGGGGTAAAGTTAGTTTTGTTTTCGATATGTCACACATTCAACGATAAATGGCAATAACTCCAAAACGACTCACACAAAAAAAATCTTAACAACCTTATCACAAAAAGGAAATATATCTTAATGTTTCACAAGCTTCCATTTCATTTTTTGGCTGAATATAACGAGCACTGAGCCGTAAAGCCCGTCTGAATGCGAGTTTCGCGGGAAAGCTTGCTCTTTGATGAGCTGTGCGTAAGGGACCGTGGGAAAAGTGCAAGTTCTTTTCGATTTCTGCTATAATTTAAGTGTGTGTAGACATGAGACCAGTGGCATTCATTAAAGGGACACAGTGGACAACGTTTAAATCTGTCTTTTCAAAAAGTGAATTGCATGTCCAAATTTACCTTTCTTTTACCAATAGCTTTCTCCAAAAGGAAATTGCACTTTTCCCACGGTCCCTTAATCACATCTCGGCAAAGAGACAAGCTTTTCAGGTGAAACTCACATTCAGATGGGTTTTACGGCTCCTTGCTCATTATATCTAGCGGAAATAACGAAAAAGCAGCTTGTGAAACATTAAGACATATGTATCCATAAGTATACATTGTTAAGATTTTTTTTTTGAGTGAGTCCTTTTAGAGTTATTGCCATTTTATGCTGAATGTGTGAGGAATATAAAAAACAAAACTAACTTTACCCCGCTTGCGCATTCTGGGTGTTTGCTGTGTGAAAACATGGATTGATAAGGGAATATTCTCCAGGAAGCGCAGAGTGACAGGGAGTCAGATTTCAGGAGGTAAGCATATGGTATTACATAATGTTCTGTGATTGCTTTATCACTGTGTCAGTGTGAAATGGTCCGACAGTCAATCAAGCTGAGCGCTTATCAAAATCACCCAAAAACAATTTTATAGATTTTGGAGCTGAGTCCATAGATAAGGCGCACCGGACTATAAGGTGCACGTCCGATTTTTGAACACAATCACGTCTTTTGGGTGCGCCTTATAGTGCGGAAAATACGGTATGATAATAATCATTAATGTTATCTATCTAAATAATTACTTTTAATTGTATCATTATTTTGTTACTTTCACATTGAGTAAATATTTTTGTAGTTGTACTTTCCCTTTAGTAGTTTTTCTGCTCCACAAACATCATGACAAACAGTCACAAGGGAGACTTGCTGACATAAACATGCGCAGAACTGAAGTGTGTGAGAGAGAGAGAGAGAGAGAGAGAGAGAGTGTGTGTGTGTGTTATCAGGCCGTGGCAGTGCTGTTATCCGCCGTAACTCACAGCTGTTCTCATAGATACTGGAGAATAACTGCACTGAGAAAAAAACACCAGTGGAAACAGCGGATAAAAAACAACAAACATAATTCACTTTATATCTCACAATTATAACATTTGAGCTAAAAACCTTTATTTTATCCTGGATTTAACCAAATACGTCTCGCCATACCATAATAATCATAACAATAGCAATGGCCTTAAATCAACAGCTTTTAATGAAGCTCTTCCCAAAACATCTCTATGATTTCAGACAAACGGAGTAAATCTCTCGGTCTGGTTCAGTTGCTCTGAAACTCAAACCACAGCGAAGTGTGAAGCTGCAAACATTCAGTGGTTAGAGACAACAGACTCAAGCTGACAAACAGAGTGAAGATGAGAAACAGAGTAAAGATGAGAAACAACAGAGTAAAGATGAGTAACTGAGTAAAGCTGAGTAACTGAATAACAGAGTAAAGATGAGTAACTGAATAATAGAGTAAAGATGAGTAACTGAATAACAGAGTAAAGATGAGTAACTGAATAATAGAGTAAAGATGAGTAACTGAATAACAGAGTAAAGATGAGTAACAGAGTAAAGATGAGTAACTGAATAATAGAGTAAAGTTGAGTAACTGAATAACAGATGAGTAACGTTGAGTAACCGAGTAAAGATGAGTAACTGAGTAACAGAGTGAAGATAAGAAAGAGTAAAGATGAGTAACAACAGAGTAAAGATGAGTAACAGACTCAAGCTGAGAAACAGAGTGAAGATGAGTAACAACAGAGTAAAGATGAGTAACAGAGTAAAGCTGAGTAACAGAGTAAAGATGAGTAACTGAATAATAGAGTAAAGACGAGTAACTGAATAATAGAGTAAAGTTGAGTAACTGAATAACAGAGTAAAGATGAGTAACGTTGAGTAACCGAGTAAAGATGAGTAACTGAATAACAGAGTAAAGATGAGTAACAGAAAAAAGATGAGTAACTGAATAACAGAGTAAAGATGAGTTAGAGAGTAAAGATGAGTAACAACAGAGTAAAGAGTAACAGAATAAAGACGAGTAACTGAATAATAGAGTAAAGTTGAGTAACTGAATAACAGAGTAAAGATGAGTAACGTTGAGTAACCGAGTAAAGATGAGTAACTGAGTAACAGAGTGAAGATAAGAAAGAGTAAAGATGAGTAACAACAGAGTAAAGATGAGTAACAGACTCAAGCTGAGAAACAGAGTGAAGATGAGTAACAACAGAGTAAAGATGAGTAACAGAGTAAAGCTGAGTAACAGAGTAAAGATGAGTAACAGAATAAAGATGAGTAACAACAGAGTAAAGATGAGTAACAGAATAAAGATGAGTAACAGAGTAAAGATGAATAACAGAGTAAAGAGTAACAGAGTAAAGATGAATAACAGAATAAAGCTGAGTAACAACAGAGTAAAGAGTAACAGAGTAAAGATGAGTAACAACAGAGTAAAGATGAATAACAGAGTAAAGATGAGTAACAGAATAAAGATGAGTAACAACAGAGTAAAGATGAGTAACAGAATAAAGATGAGTAACAGAGTAAAGATGAATAACAGAATAAAGATGAGTAACAGAGTAAAGATGAATAACAGAGTAAAGATGAATAACAGAATAAAGATGAGTAACAACAGAGTAAAGATGAGTAACAGAATAAAGTTGAGTTACAGAGTAAAGATGAATAACAGAGTAAAGATGAGTAACAACAGAGTAAAGATGAGTAACAACAGAGTAAAGATGAATAACAGAATAAAGATGAGTAACAGAGTAAAGATGAATAACAGAGTAAAGATGAGTTACAGAGTAAAGATGAATAACAGAGTAAAGATGAGTAACAACAGAGTAAAGATGAGTAACAACAGAGTAAAGATGAATAACAGAGTAAAGATGAGTTACAGAGTAAAGATGAATAACAGAGTAAAGATGAGTAACAACAGAGTAAAGATGAGTAACAACAGAGTAAAGATGAATAACAGAATAAAGATGAGTAACAGAGTGAAGATGAATAACAGAGTAAAGATGAGTAACAGAGTAAAGATGAATAACAGAGTAAAGATGAGTTACAGAGTAAAGTTGAGTTACAGAATAAAGATGAGTAACAGAGTAAAGATGAGTAACAGCAGAGTAAAGTTGAGTTACAGAATAAAGATGAGTAACAGAATAAAGATGAGTAACAGAGTAAAGATGAATAACAGAGTAAAGAGTAACAGAGTAAAGATGAATAACAGAATAAAGCTGAGTAACAACAGAGTAAAGAGTAACAGAGTAAAGATGAATAACAGAGTAAAGATGAGTAACAGAGTAAAGCTGAGTAACAACAGAGTAAAGATGAGTAACAGAATAAAGATGAGTAACAGAATAAAGATGAGTAACAACAGAGTAAAGATGAGTAACAGAATAAAGATGAGTAACAGAGTAAAGATGAATAACAGAATAAAGATGAGTAACAGAGTAAAGATGAATAACAGAGTAAAGATGAATAACAGAATAAAGATGAGTAACAACAGAGTAAAGATGAGTAACAGAATAAAGTTGAGTTACAGAGTAAAGATGAATAACAGAGTAAAGATGAGTAACAACAGAGTAAAGATGAGTAACAACAGAGTAAAGATGAATAACAGAATAAAGATGAGTAACAGAGTAAAGATGAATAACAGAGTAAAGATGAGTTACAGAGTAAAGATGAATAACAGAGTAAAGATGAGTAACAACAGAGTAAAGATGAGTAACAACAGAGTAAAGATGAATAACAGAGTAAAGATGAGTTACAGAGTAAAGATGAATAACAGAGTAAAGATGAGTAACAACAGAGTAAAGATGAGTAACAACAGAGTAAAGATGAATAACAGAATAAAGATGAGTAACAGAGTGAAGATGAATAACAGAGTAAAGATGAGTAACAGAGTAAAGATGAATAACAGAGTAAAGATGAGTTACAGAGTAAAGTTGAGTTACAGAATAAAGATGAGTAACAGAGTAAAGATGAGTAACAGCAGAGTAAAGTTGAGTTACAGAATAAAGATGAGTAACAGAATAAAGATGAGTAACAGAGTAAAGATGAATAACAGAATAAAGATGAGTAACAGAGTAAAGATGAATAACAGAGTAAAGATGAGTTACAGAGTAAAGATGAATAACAGAGTAAAGATGAGTAACAACAGAGTAAAGATGAGTAACAACAGAGTAAAGATGAATAACAGAATAAAGACGAGTAACAGAGTGAAGATGAATAACAGAGTAAAGATGAGTAACAGAGTAAAGATGAATAACAGAGTAAAGATGAGTTACAGAGTAAAGTTGAGTTACAGAATAAAGATGAGTAACAGAGTAAAGATGAGTAACAGCAGAGTAAAGTTGAGTTACAGAATAAAGATGAGTAACAGAATAAAGATGAATAACAGAGTAAAGATGAATAACAGAGTAAAGATGAGTTACAGAGTAAAGTTGAGTTACAGAATAAAGATGAGTAACAGAGTAAAGATGAGTAACAACAGAGTAAAGATGAATAACAGAATAAAGATGAGTAACAGAGTGAAGATGAATAACAGAGTAAAGATGAGTAACAGAGTGAAGATGAATAACAGAGTAAAGATGAGTAACAGAGTGAAGATGAATAACAGAGTAAAGATGAGTAACAGAGTAAAGATGAATAACAGAGTAAAGATGAGTTACAGAATAAAGATGAGTAACAGAGTAAAGATGAATAACAGAGTGAAGATGAATAACAGAGTAAAGATGAGTAACAGAGTAAAGATGAATAACAGAGTAAAGATGAGTTACAGAATAAAGATGAGTAACAGAGTAAAGATGAGTAACAGCAGAGTAAAGTTGAGTTACAGAATAAAGATGAGTAACAGAGTGAAGATGAATAACAGAGTAAAGATGAGTAACAGAGTGAAGATGAATAACAGAGTAAAGATGAGTAACAGAGTAAAGATGAATAACAGAGTAAAGATGAGTAACAGAGTGAAGATGAATAACAGAGTAAAGATGAGTAACAGAGTAAAGATGAATAACAGAGTAAAGATGAGTTACAGAGTAAAGTTGAGTTACAGAATAAAGATGAGTAACAGAGTAAAGATGAGTAACAGCAGAGTAAAGTTGAGTTACAGAATAAAGATGAGTAACAGAATAAAGATGAATAACAGAATAAAGATGAATAACAGAGTAAAGATGAATAACAGAGTAAAGCTGAGTAACAACAGAGTAAAGATGAATAACAGAATAAAGATGAATAACAGAGTAAAGATGAGTTACAGAGTAAAGCTGAGTAACAACAGAGTAAAGATGAATAACAGAATAAAGATGAGTAACAGAGTAAAGATGAATAACAGAGTAAAGATGAGTTACAGAGTAAAGTTGAGTTACAGAATAAAGATGAGTAACAGAATAAAGATGAGTAACAGAGTAAAGATGAATAACAGAGTAAAGATGAGTAACAGAGTAAAGATGAGTAACAGAGTAAAGATGAATAACAGAATAAAGATGAATAACAGAGTAAAGCTGAATAACAGAGTAAAGTTGAGTAACAGAATAACGATGAATAACAGAATAAAGTTGAGTAACAGAATAAAGATGAATAACAGAATAAAGATGAATAACAGAGTAAAGCTGAATAACAGAGTAAAGTTGAGTAACAGAATAACGATGAATAACAGAATAAAGTTGAGTAACAGAATAAAGATGAATAACAGAATAAAGATGAGTTACAGAGTAAAGCTGAGTAACAACAGAGTAAAGATGAATAACAGAGTAAAGTTGAGTTACAGAATAAAGATGAGTAACAGAGTAAAGATGAGTAACAGCAGAGTAAAGATGAATAACAGAGTAAAGTTGAGTTACAGAATAAAGATGAGTAACAGAATAAAGATGAATAACAGAATAAAGATGAATAACAGAGTAAAGATGAATAACAGAGTAAAGCTGAGTAACAACAGAGTAAAGATGAATAACAGAATAAAGATGAATAACAGAGTAAAGATGAGTTACAGAGTAAAGCTGAGTAACAACAGAGTAAAGATGAATAACAGAATAAAGATGAGTAACAACAGAGTAAAGATGAGTAACAGAATAAAGATGAGTAACAGAGTAAAGATGAATAACAGAATAAAGATGAGTAACAGAGTAAAGATGAATAACAGAGTAAAGATGAATAACAGAATAAAGATGAGTAACAACAGAGTAAAGATGAGTAACAGAATAAAGTTGAGTTACAGAGTAAAGATGAATAACAGAGTAAAGATGAGTAACAACAGAGTAAAGATGAGTAACAACAGAGTAAAGATGAATAACAGAATAAAGATGAGTAACAGAGTAAAGATGAATAACAGAGTAAAGATGAGTTACAGAGTAAAGATGAATAACAGAGTAAAGATGAGTAACAACAGAGTAAAGATGAGTAACAACAGAGTAAAGATGAATAACAGAGTAAAGATGAGTTACAGAGTAAAGATGAATAACAGAGTAAAGATGAGTAACAACAGAGTAAAGATGAGTAACAACAGAGTAAAGATGAATAACAGAATAAAGATGAGTAACAGAGTGAAGATGAATAACAGAGTAAAGATGAGTAACAGAGTAAAGATGAATAACAGAGTAAAGATGAGTTACAGAGTAAAGTTGAGTTACAGAATAAAGATGAGTAACAGAGTAAAGATGAGTAACAGCAGAGTAAAGTTGAGTTACAGAATAAAGATGAGTAACAGAATAAAGATGAGTAACAGAGTAAAGATGAATAACAGAATAAAGATGAGTAACAGAGTAAAGATGAATAACAGAGTAAAGATGAGTTACAGAGTAAAGATGAATAACAGAGTAAAGATGAGTAACAACAGAGTAAAGATGAGTAACAACAGAGTAAAGATGAATAACAGAATAAAGACGAGTAACAGAGTGAAGATGAATAACAGAGTAAAGATGAGTAACAGAGTAAAGATGAATAACAGAGTAAAGATGAGTTACAGAGTAAAGTTGAGTTACAGAATAAAGATGAGTAACAGAGTAAAGATGAGTAACAGCAGAGTAAAGTTGAGTTACAGAATAAAGATGAGTAACAGAATAAAGATGAATAACAGAGTAAAGATGAATAACAGAGTAAAGATGAGTTACAGAGTAAAGTTGAGTTACAGAATAAAGATGAGTAACAGAGTAAAGATGAGTAACAACAGAGTAAAGATGAATAACAGAATAAAGATGAGTAACAGAGTGAAGATGAATAACAGAGTAAAGATGAGTAACAGAATAAAGATGAATAACAGAGTAAAGATGAGTTACAGAATAAAGATGAGTAACAGAGTAAAGATGAATAACAGAGTGAAGATGAATAACAGAGTAAAGATGAGTAACAGAGTAAAGATGAATAACAGAGTAAAGATGAGTTACAGAATAAAGATGAGTAACAGAGTAAAGATGAGTAACAGCAGAGTAAAGTTGAGTTACAGAATAAAGATGAGTAACAGAGTGAAGATGAATAACAGAGTAAAGATGAGTAACAGAGTAAAGATGAATAACAGAGTAAAGATGAGTTACAGAATAAAGATGAGTAACAGAGTAAAGATGAATAACAGAGTGAAGATGAATAACAGAGTAAAGATGAGTAACAGAGTAAAGATGAATAACAGAGTAAAGATGAGTTACAGAATAAAGATGAGTAACAGAGTAAAGATGAGTAACAGCAGAGTAAAGTTGAGTTACAGAATAAAGATGAGTAACAGAGTGAAGATGAATAACAGAGTAAAGATGAGTAACAGAGTGAAGATGAATAACAGAGTAAAGATGAGTAACAGAGTAAAGATGAATAACAGAGTAAAGATGAGTAACAGAGTGAAGATGAATAACAGAGTAAAGATGAGTAACAGAGTAAAGATGAATAACAGAGTAAAGATGAGTTACAGAGTAAAGTTGAGTTACAGAATAAAGATGAGTAACAGAGTAAAGATGAGTAACAGCAGAGTAAAGTTGAGTTACAGAATAAAGATGAGTAACAGAATAAAGATGAATAACAGAATAAAGATGAATAACAGAGTAAAGATGAATAACAGAGTAAAGCTGAGTAACAACAGAGTAAAGATGAATAACAGAATAAAGATGAATAACAGAGTAAAGATGAGTTACAGAGTAAAGCTGAGTAACAACAGAGTAAAGATGAATAACAGAATAAAGATGAGTAACAGAGTAAAGATGAATAACAGAGTAAAGATGAGTTACAGAGTAAAGTTGAGTTACAGAATAAAGATGAGTAACAGAATAAAGATGAGTAACAGAGTAAAGATGAATAACAGAGTAAAGATGAGTAACAGAGTAAAGATGAGTAACAGAGTAAAGATGAATAACAGAATAAAGATGAATAACAGAGTAAAGCTGAATAACAGAGTAAAGTTGAGTAACAGAATAACGATGAATAACAGAATAAAGTTGAGTAACAGAATAAAGATGAATAACAGAATAAAGATGAATAACAGAGTAAAGCTGAATAACAGAGTAAAGTTGAGTAACAGAATAACGATGAATAACAGAATAAAGTTGAGTAACAGAATAAAGATGAATAACAGAATAAAGATGAGTTACAGAGTAAAGCTGAGTAACAACAGAGTAAAGATGAATAACAGAGTAAAGTTGAGTTACAGAATAAAGATGAGTAACAGAGTAAAGATGAGTAACAGCAGAGTAAAGATGAATAACAGAGTAAAGTTGAGTTACAGAATAAAGATGAGTAACAGAATAAAGATGAATAACAGAATAAAGATGAATAACAGAGTAAAGATGAATAACAGAGTAAAGCTGAGTAACAACAGAGTAAAGATGAATAACAGAATAAAGATGAATAACAGAGTAAAGATGAGTTACAGAGTAAAGCTGAGTAACAACAGAGTAAAGATGAATAACAGAATAAAGATGAGTAACAGAGTAAAGATGAATAACAGAGTAAAGATGAGTTACAGAGTAAAGTTGAGTTACAGAATAAAGATGAGTAACAGAATAAAGATGAGTAACAGAGTAAAGATGAATAACAGAGTAAAGATGAGTAACAGAGTAAAGATGAGTAACAGAGTAAAGATGAATAACAGAATAAAGATGAATAACAGAGTAAAGCTGAATAACAGAGTAAAGTTGAGTAACAGAATAACGATGAATAACAGAATAAAGTTGAGTAACAGAATAAAGATGAATAACAGAATAAAGATGAATAACAGAGTAAAGCTGAATAACAGAGTAAAGTTGAGTAACAGAATAACGATGAATAACAGAATAAAGTTGAGTAACAGAATAAAGATGAATAACAGAATAAAGATGAGTTACAGAGTAAAGCTGAGTAACAACAGAGTAAAGATGAATAACAGAGTAAAGTTGAGTTACAGAATAAAGATGAGTAACAGAGTAAAGATGAGTAACAGCAGAGTAAAGATGAATAACAGAGTAAAGTTGAGTTACAGAATAAAGATGAGTAACAGAGTAAAGATGAGTAACAGCAGAGTAAAGTTGAGTTACAGAATAAAGATGAGTAACAACAGAGTAAAGCTGAGTAACAGAATAAAGATGAATAACAGAGTAAAGCTGAATAACAGAGTTAGAGTAAAGTTGAGTAACAAGGTAAATGGGCCGCTAATAGTGATGATGAGGGAAATTCTCTGGATTAAAAGCGAAACAGAAACAGGATTTTTGCTGTGAAGATCCTCGCAGATCGGGATCAGTTCATGAGTTCCATCAGATCTCAGGATTAACCCGATCAAACACATTATTACTGTTATCCCGAGATCTAAACGGACACGCGCGCACACAAACAACAACAACAACACGCGCGCGCATCACAACCGCGCACGAGCACGAGCTCCGTCAACAGGAACGGGTTTATTTACTCACTCACGCCGCGATTCCGTAGTCATGGAGACACG
>JAWRVZ010000575.1:122500-140000 GCA_037043235.1 Rhodeus uyekii
GATCTCTGTGACGTGAGACAGCTAGCAGACGCTCGGTTTAGCATCTCTCTGCTTCCTGACCTGGACTCCAGTTACTCAAGCTTCAACTCTAAGACTATGAGCCAAATTACTAGAGAGAAGAGCGGCACCATCCCAGGAGGAATGAACACCATCTGTTTTCAACAGGTCAGGTGTGTCTCAAAAACTTCTCCAGTTGTTTATGATCCTGATTTTATCCTGCGGCACCATTTAGAGAGAGAGAGAGAGAGAGAGAGTGTGTGTGTGAGAGAGAAAGAGATGATGGAGAATCTCAGACATGTTTTATAGGTTTTTCATAAAAACATATAGTCAATGTTTTAAAAGTTCATATATTTTTTGAAAAATACCAGTATTAAACAATTACAGTGGAATCACTCTGAGAAAAGAAGCAAATATGAAGAGCAATCATAAATATGTGCTGTGAGGATTACAAACATTATCTGTGAAGAGTTCTGATTTACAACAACAGTGTTTCAGCTCTGCGTGTTTCACGGGGGCGACGCTTTCAGAGCTTCCCTGAGTTCATGGTAAAACTTGACCAGTCCGGCCGCCATGGCCGAATCCACGGCCGTCTGCAGCAGCATTCCCCTCAGATCCGTCTGGATGTATCCGGTCAGTAAACTGAGAGCGGGATCCTCCGTCGGCACACAGAACCAGCCGCACGGGTGATTGAATCCTCGCACCAACCCCGGCTTGTGCTCGCCATGATGGACGCTCACGCCTGCACAACACAAACATCACAATCAGAGCTCAGACTGCCGCGTGCCGCTCACAGACGGAGGGAGAGAGCGACTGACCGCAGGACAGCAGGCCGTTCTGATGCTCGCAGGTGTAGGAGAAATCCACAAACTCCCGCGGAGAGATGATGTTCCACAGCTGGCCTGCAGTGGTGTATCTCACCACACACGAGCCCTGGACACACGCGTCCTCATGATCAGCCATCGCACAAACCCGTCCCACTCCTCTGCTTCTGCGGTTTTATCAACTTCAATTCTGTGTGGAATTGTACAGTCGTCCTCCTTCAGCTCGTGTCTCTACTGTCTAATCTGCACTGACTTCATCAAGTGAAATAACTCTGGTACTGTTAGCATTATTTAGGGATGCACTGAAATTATTCCATTTGTCTGCGTATCTCTAGTTATTTTTCAGCTGGATGGAAGCAACTTTACCGGATTATCCATCGTTTATTATAAAAATCATGCGTTTCAAAAACGATCATCAGGCTTTTGATATTTATAAGCATTTAATGTCAGTATCTGCTGTCTTGTTGTAAAGCTCACAAGATCACAACATCATCACTTTTTCTGCATATAAAATCTGCACATTGCGTATTTTTGCATAAACAGCAGTTTTTCCTGCATATTCTCAGATTATATGAGCTATAAAAGCCTGATGCATCAAATATGATCCTCAATAAACTTAGCTTTTTGTCTACAGATTCAATAAACGGTCAGGATTAACCCCTAACACACTTTCAGTAACAGATAGCGCTGTGTCAGGAGTTAATGGGTAGTTTACTGCGGTTGAAGATTAACAGATTCACCTCGTCGAGTGTTTCCAGGACCTCCAGTGAAGTCATCATGCTGTCCCACGTCATCCGGCGGGAACCGGGAAGCATGAAGTCGATGATCCTGCGGGGATTGTCTGCCACAGTCCCTTCCGCTTTATATCTGCGCAAACACGTTCATTAACACCTTTAACTAGTGTAATTAGATCAGCCTCGACGTCACACTCACAGAAAGCCGCTGAACGCCTCCGACGGTTTCCTCCAAACGGTCACGTCCTTCTGAAAAAAGCGCAGAAGAAGAACCGACCCGTTTGAAATACACACGCAAAAACGTGCAGAAAATGTTTTTAACTGACATTTAAACAGAACTAACGGTTTTCTTCACAACGCTCCAGTCCGTTTCAGTCAGACGATGATACGACAAGAGCGTTTCCCGCAGCTGCACACCATCCATCTGAAACACACGTGATTACAGACATGACTGAAGAAAACACAAGTGATTACAGACATGACTGAAGAAAACACACGTGATTACAGACATGACTGAAGAAAACACGCGTGATTACAGACATGACTGAAGAAAACACGCGTGATTACAGACATGACTGAAGAAAACACGCGTGATTACAGACATGACTGAAGAAAACACACGTGATTACAGACATGACTGAAGAAAACACGCGTGATTACAGACATGACTGAAGAAAACACGCGTGATTACAGACATGATTGAAGAAAACACGCATGTAATTACAGTCATGACTGAAGAAAACACACGTGATTACAGACATTATTGAAGAAAACACACGTGATTACAGACATGATTGAAGAAAACACGCATGTAATTACAGACATTATTGAAGAAAACACGCATGTAATTACAGACATGACTGAAGAAAACACGCATGTAATTACAGACATGACTGAAGAAAACACGCATGTAATTACAGACATGACTGAAGAAAACACGCATGTAATTACAGACATGACTGAAGAAAACACGCATGTAATTACAGACATGACTGAAGAAAACACGCGTGATTACAGACATGACTGAAGAAAACACGCATGTAATTACAGACATGACTGAAGAAAACACGCGTGATTACAGACATGACTGAAGAAAACACGCGTGATTACAGACATGACTGAAGAAAACACGCATGTAATTACAGACATGACTGAAGAAAACACGCGTGATTACAGACATGACTGAAGAAAACACGCATGTAATTACAGACATGACTGAAGAAAACACGCGTGATTACAGACATGACTGAAGAAAACACGCGTGATTACAGACATGACTGAAGAAAACACGCATGTAATTACAGACATGACTGAAGAAAACACGCGTGATTACAGACATGACTGAAGAAAACACGCGTGATTACAGACATGACTGAAGAAAACACGCATGTAATTACAGACATGACTGAAGAAAACACGCGTGATTACAGACATTATTGAAGAAAACACGCATGTAATTACAGACATGACTGAAGAAAACACGCATGTAATTACAGACATGACTGAAGAAAACACGCGTGATTACAGACATGACTGAAGAAAACACGCATGTAATTACAGACATGACTGAAGAAAACACGCGTGATTACAGACATGACTGAAGAAAACACGCGTGATTACAGACATGACTGAAGAAAACACACGTGATTACAGACATTATTGAAGAAAACACACGTGATTACAGACATGATTGAAGAAAACACGCATGTAATTACAGTCATGACTGAAGAAAACACACGTGATTACAGACATTATTGAAGAAAACACACGTGATTACAGACATGATTGAAGAAAACACGCATGTAATTACAGACATTATTGAAGAAAACACGCATGTAATTACAGACATGACTGAAGAAAACACGCATGTAATTACAGACATGACTGAAGAAAACACGCATGTAATTACAGACATGACTGAAGAAAACACGCATGTAATTACAGACATGACTGAAGAAAACACGCGTGATTACAGACATGACTGAAGAAAACACGCATGTAATTACAGACATGACTGAAGAAAACACGCGTGATTACAGACATGACTGAAGAAAACACGCGTGATTACAGACATGACTGAAGAAAACACGCATGTAATTACAGACATGACTGAAGAAAACACGCGTGATTACAGACATGACTGAAGAAAACACGCATGTAATTACAGACATGACTGAAGAAAACACGCGTGATTACAGACATGACTGAAGAAAACACGCGTGATTACAGACATGACTGAAGAAAACACGCATGTAATTACAGACATGACTGAAGAAAACACGCGTGATTACAGTCATGACTGAAGAAAACACGCGTGATTACAGACATGACTGAAGAAAACACACGTGATTACAGACATGACTGAAGAAAACACACGTGATTACAGACATGATTGAAGAAAACACGCATGTAATTACAGTCATGACTGAAGAAAACACACGTGATTACAGACATTATTGAAGAAAACACACGTGATTACAGACATGATTGAAGAAAACACGCATGTAATTACAGACATTATTGAAGAAAACACGCATGTAATTACAGACATGACTGAAGAAAACACGCATGTAATTACAGACATGACTGAAGAAAACACGCATGTAATTACAGACATGACTGAAGAAAACACGCATGTAATTACAGACATGACTGAAGAAAACACGCGTGATTACAGACATGACTGAAGAAAACACGCATGTAATTACAGACATGACTGAAGAAAACACGCGTGATTACAGACATGACTGAAGAAAACACGCGTGATTACAGACATGACTGAAGAAAACACGCATGTAATTACAGACATGACTGAAGAAAACACGCGTGATTACAGACATGACTGAAGAAAACACGCATGTAATTACAGACATGACTGAAGAAAACACGCGTGATTACAGACATGACTGAAGAAAACACGCGTGATTACAGACATGACTGAAGAAAACACGCATGTAATTACAGACATGACTGAAGAAAACACGCGTGATTACAGTCATGACTGAAGAAAACACGCGTGATTACAGACATGACTGAAGAAAACACGCATGTAATTACAGACATGACTGAAGAAAACACGCGTGATTACAGACATGACTGAAGAAAACACGCGTGATTACAGTCATGACTGAAGAAAACACGCGTGATTACAGACATGACTGAAGAAAACACGCATGTAATTACAGACATGACTGAAGAAAACACGCATGTAATTACAGACATGACTGAAGAAAACACGCGTGATTACAGACATGACTGAAGAAAACACGCATGTAATTACAGACATGACTGAAGAAAACACGCGTGATTACAGACATGACTGAAGAAAACACACGTGATTACAGACATGACTGAAGAAAACACGCATGTAATTACAGACATGACTGAAGAAAACACGCGTGATTACAGACATGACTGAAGAAAACACGCGTGATTACAGACATGACTGAAGAAAACACGCATGTAATTACAGACATGACTGAAGAAAACACGCGTGATTACAGACATGACTGAAGAAAACACGCGTGATTACAGACATGACTGAAGAAAACACGCATGTAATTACAGACATGACTGAAGAAAACACGCGTGATTACAGACATTATTGAAGAAAACACGCATGTAATTACAGACATGACTGAAGAAAACACGCATGTAATTACAGACATGACTGAAGAAAACACGCGTGATTACAGACATGACTGAAGAAAACACGCATGTAATTACAGACATGACTGAAGAAAACACGCGTGATTACAGACATGACTGAAGAAAACACGCGTGATTACAGACATGACTGAAGAAAACACACGTGATTACAGACATTATTGAAGAAAACACACGTGATTACAGACATGATTGAAGAAAACACGCATGTAATTACAGTCATGACTGAAGAAAACACACGTGATTACAGACATTATTGAAGAAAACACACGTGATTACAGACATGATTGAAGAAAACACGCATGTAATTACAGACATTATTGAAGAAAACACGCATGTAATTACAGACATGACTGAAGAAAACACGCATGTAATTACAGACATGACTGAAGAAAACACGCATGTAATTACAGACATGACTGAAGAAAACACGCATGTAATTACAGACATGACTGAAGAAAACACGCGTGATTACAGACATGACTGAAGAAAACACGCATGTAATTACAGACATGACTGAAGAAAACACGCGTGATTACAGACATGACTGAAGAAAACACGCGTGATTACAGACATGACTGAAGAAAACACGCATGTAATTACAGACATGACTGAAGAAAACACGCGTGATTACAGACATGACTGAAGAAAACACGCATGTAATTACAGACATGACTGAAGAAAACACGCGTGATTACAGACATGACTGAAGAAAACACGCGTGATTACAGACATGACTGAAGAAAACACGCATGTAATTACAGACATGACTGAAGAAAACACGCGTGATTACAGTCATGACTGAAGAAAACACGCGTGATTACAGACATGACTGAAGAAAACACGCATGTAATTACAGACATGACTGAAGAAAACACGCGTGATTACAGACATGACTGAAGAAAACACGCGTGATTACAGTCATGACTGAAGAAAACACGCGTGATTACAGACATGACTGAAGAAAACACGCGTGATTACAGACATGACTGAAGAAAACACGCATGTAATTACAGTCATGACTGAAGAAAACACACGTGATTACAGACATTATTGAAGAAAACACACGTGATTACAGACATTATTGAAGAAAACACACGTGATTACAGACATGACTGAAGAAAACACGCGTGATTACAGACATGACTGAAGAAAACACGCATGTAATTACAGACATGACTGAAGAAAACACGCATGTAATTACAGACATGACTGAAGAAAACACGCGTGATTACAGACATGACTGAAGAAAACACGCGTGATTACAGACATGACTGAAGAAAACACACGTGATTACAGACATGATTGAAGAAAACACGCATGTAATTACAGACATGACTGAAGAAAACACGCATGTAATTACAGACATGACTGAAGAAAACACGCATGTAATTACAGACATGACTGAAGAAAACAAGCATGTAATTACAGACATGACTGAAGAAAACACGCATGTAATTACAGACATGACTGAAGAAAACACGCATGTAATTACAGACATGACTGAAGAAAACAAGCATGTAATTACAGACATGACTGAAGAAAACACGCATGTAATTACAGACATGACTGAAGAAAACACGCATGTAATTACAGACATGACTGAAGAAAACAAGCATGTAATTACAGACATGACTGAAGAAAACACGCATGTAATTACAGACATGACTGAAGAAAACACGCATGTAATTACAGACATGACTGAAGAAAACAAGCATGTAATTACAGACATGACTGAAGAAAACACGCATGTAATTACAGACATGACTGAAGAAAACACGCATGTAATTACAGACATGACTGAAGAAAACACGCATGTAATTACAGACATGACTGAAGAAAACACGCGTGATTACAGACATGACTGAAGAAAACACGCATGTAATTACAGACATGACTGAAGAAAACACGCGTGATTACAGACATGACTGAAGAAAACACGCGTGATTACAGACATGACTGAAGAAAACACGCATGTAATTACAGACATGACTGAAGAAAACACGCGTGATTACAGACATGACTGAAGAAAACACGCATGTAATTACAGACATGACTGAAGAAAACACGCGTGATTACAGACATGACTGAAGAAAACACGCGTGATTACAGACATGACTGAAGAAAACACGCATGTAATTACAGACATGACTGAAGAAAACACGCGTGATTACAGTCATGACTGAAGAAAACACGCGTGATTACAGACATGACTGAAGAAAACACGCATGTAATTACAGACATGACTGAAGAAAACACGCATGTAATTACAGACATGACTGAAGAAAACACGCGTGATTACAGACATGACTGAAGAAAACACGCATGTAATTACAGACATGACTGAAGAAAACACGCGTGATTACAGACATGACTGAAGAAAACACGCGTGATTACAGACATGACTGAAGAAAACACGCATGTAATTACAGACATGACTGAAGAAAACACGCGTGATTACAGACATGACTGAAGAAAACACGCGTGATTACAGACATGACTGAAGAAAACACGCATGTAATTACAGACATGACTGAAGAAAACACGCGTGATTACAGACATTATTGAAGAAAACACGCATGTAATTACAGACATGACTGAAGAAAACACGCATGTAATTACAGACATGACTGAAGAAAACACGCGTGATTACAGACATGACTGAAGAAAACACGCATGTAATTACAGACATGACTGAAGAAAACACGCGTGATTACAGACATGACTGAAGAAAACACGCGTGATTACAGACATGACTGAAGAAAACACACGTGATTACAGACATTATTGAAGAAAACACACGTGATTACAGACATGATTGAAGAAAACACGCATGTAATTACAGTCATGACTGAAGAAAACACACGTGATTACAGACATTATTGAAGAAAACACACGTGATTACAGACATGATTGAAGAAAACACGCATGTAATTACAGACATTATTGAAGAAAACACGCATGTAATTACAGACATGACTGAAGAAAACACGCATGTAATTACAGACATGACTGAAGAAAACAAGCATGTAATTACAGACATGACTGAAGAAAACACGCATGTAATTACAGACATGACTGAAGAAAACACGCGTGATTACAGACATGACTGAAGAAAACACGCATGTAATTACAGACATGACTGAAGAAAACACGCGTGATTACAGACATGACTGAAGAAAACACGCGTGATTACAGACATGACTGAAGAAAACACGCATGTAATTACAGACATGACTGAAGAAAACACGCGTGATTACAGACATGACTGAAGAAAACACGCATGTAATTACAGACATGACTGAAGAAAACACGCGTGATTACAGACATGACTGAAGAAAACACGCGTGATTACAGACATGACTGAAGAAAACACGCGTGATTACAGACATGACTGAAGAAAACACGCATGTAATTACAGACATGACTGAAGAAAACACGCGTGATTACAGACATGACTGAAGAAAACACGCGTGATTACAGTCATGACTGAAGAAAACACGCGTGATTACAGTCATGACTGAAGAAAACACGCGTGATTACAGACATGACTGAAGAAAACACGCATGTAATTACAGACATGACTGAAGAAAACACGCATGTAATTACAGACATGACTGAAGAAAACACGCGTGATTACAGACATGACTGAAGAAAACACGCATGTAATTACAGACATGACTGAAGAAAACACGCGTGATTACAGACATGACTGAAGAAAACACGCGTGATTACAGACATGACTGAAGAAAACACGCATGTAATTACAGACATGACTGAAGAAAACACGCGTGATTACAGACATGACTGAAGAAAACACGCATGTAATTACAGACATGACTGAAGAAAACACGCGTGATTACAGACATGACTGAAGAAAACACGCGTGATTACAGACATGACTGAAGAAAACACGCATGTAATTACAGACATGACTGAAGAAAACACGCGTGATTACAGTCATGACTGAAGAAAACACGCGTGATTACAGACATGACTGAAGAAAACACGCATGTAATTACAGACATGACTGAAGAAAACACGCGTGATTACAGACATGACTGAAGAAAACACGCGTGATTACAGTCATGACTGAAGAAAACACGCGTGATTACAGACATGACTGAAGAAAACACGCGTGATTACAGACATGACTGAAGAAAACACGCATGTAATTACAGACATGACTGAAGAAAACACGCATGTAATTACAGACATGACTGAAGAAAACACGCGTGATTACAGACATGACTGAAGAAAACACGCATGTAATTACAGACATGACTGAAGAAAACACGCGTGATTACAGACATGACTGAAGAAAACACACGTGATTACAGACATGATTGAAGAAAACACGCATGTAATTACAGACATGACTGAAGAAAACACGCATGTAATTACAGACATGACTGAAGAAAACACGCATGTAATTACAGACATGACTGAAGAAAACAAGCATGTAATTACAGACATGACTGAAGAAAACACGCATGTAATTACAGACATGACTGAAGAAAACACGCATGTAATTACAGACATGACTGAAGAAAACAAGCATGTAATTACAGACATGACTGAAGAAAACACGCATGTAATTACAGACATGACTGAAGAAAACACGCATGTAATTACAGACATGACTGAAGAAAACAAGCATGTAATTACAGACATGACTGAAGAAAACACGCATGTAATTACAGACATGACTGAAGAAAACACGCATGTAATTACAGACATGACTGAAGAAAACACGCATGTAATTACAGACATGACTGAAGAAAACAAGCATGTAATTACAGACATGACTGAAGAAAACACGCATGTAATTACAGACATGACTGAATTAAACATAAATGTGAATACAATAATGACTGAAGAAACTGTTAATGTAACTACATGACTGAAATACAAACTACTCAAAATCTGAAATGACTTTATTGCTGCATAGAAAGAAATCACTCTAAACACTTCAATATTTATTTAAATAAATATCTAAAATCTCCGTGTCAGAATGAGAGCACATAAATCAGTGCATAAACAATATGAGATCGTACCGTGTAGGCGAGTTCCTTCAGATAAGTTTCGCTCGCTGATTTCTCTGTCATTTCTGCACGATGTCGAAACACGCTGGACAGCCAATCAGAAGCGTCGGCTCCGCCTTACATGTATTTGCCCTGATGTGATTGGTCAAACGCAGATGAAGGAGCTCGTATTCGCGAGCTGATTGGCTGTGTAAGTCTGGGCTGTTGTTCGGTCTCAGAGGGCGCACAACTATGGGAGCAAATTAATGACAAATCTATTTGTAACAAGAAAGCTTGTTGATTTCCACTGAATGGAAAATATGCATTGCATTAACTGTGCCTGCATTTTTATGGGTTGAAATTTATTTACATAATTTATTTACATAAAGCACCATCACTTCAAAATAATTATATTTCAAACTAGCCACAGTCACAGTCTGTATGTGATGATATCTGTGTGAAAGAGTCTCTGTGTGTTGGGATTTATCTGATCTCTGTGACGTGAGACAGCTAGCAGACGCTCGGTTTAGCATCTCTCTGCTTCCTGACCTGGACTCCAGTTACTCAAGCTTCAACTCTAAGACTATGAGCCAAATTACTAGAGAGAAGAGCGGCACCATCCCAGGAGGAATGAACACCATCTGTTTTCAACAGGTCAGGTGTGTCTCAAAAACTTCTCCAGTTGTTTATGAACCTGATGTTATCCTGTGGCACCACTTACACACCAGCCATTGAGTGAGGATAATCTGCTGAGCATCTCATTACTTGTGCCAACAGGAAGAGGGCCAGAGCATATTACAGTATCTGACATCATGCTTGCGAGTTCACACACCTCTTTAATGTTAATTCTAGTGATCTCTGACTGGTGAAGTCGGACATCATTAGCGCCGCTGTGAATAACAATCTTAGAGTGTTTACAATTAGCATTAGCCAGCACTTTTAAATTAGTTTTGGCATCAGGCGCTCTGGCTCCCGGCAATCCTGTGACTATGGTGCTGGAGTCTCTATGTTCACGTTCCGTGTAACAGAATCACCAACGACTAGCGCACTTTCAGCAGGTTTCTCAGTGTGTGCGTCACTGAGGGGGGAGAACCTGTTTGATGTTCTGATCGGAATGGAACAGTGGTGTTTTGACCCGCGATTATGCCGTCTCACAGTCACCCAGTTGCCCTGCTGCACGGCTCTACAGCCGGAACCGAACAATGTACAGGGTTTGCTAAGCTAGTCGCATCCATAGCAGCATCTAAAGCCCTTGCATTCTTACTATCCTCGATTAAAGTTAGGATGCGTGTCTCTAACCCTGAAATCTTCTCTGTCAGCTTGACGATGTCCCTGCATTTATCGCATGTGAAGCCCTCACTGCTGACAGAGAATGCTATGCTATACATGTAGCAGACAGTGCAAGTGACAATCACAGGAGATGATGCCATGAGTCACCGTGTGTGTTGATTGATCCGAATCACCAGTTGTTTGAACTTGTACACTTGAACACCAGTTGTAAAAAAGCGTGAGCGAGAGAAAGAAAAAAGTCAGTACGCATGGATTAAACAAGCTAGCTATATTGTATATAGTGTTGCGTTTATTATACATCAATAAAGTGTATCTTTAATACTGAACTAGTCTAAGCCACGCTAAGCATTTTCTTTATAATACATTTCTATAGAACAGAAACTCTTTAAGTTCTTTTTCTGAGTGATTTTTATAGTTTGTATTTAAACTTAAATCTGAAAGGTGAAGATGGATTACTGAATTTTTAATGATGAAAATGTTTGAAATGTTTTGAATTTAAATATTCACAGCTTAAATATACAATCACGTTGAATTTCAACACAAAAATGCAACAAAATTTTTTTTTCAATAAGTTCAATTCAACAAGCTTTGTTTCAAACTCATTTTCCATTAATTCCATAAAAAACAGTCACACATCAAACTATCAATCGCTTTAATAATAGTAATAAAAAACAATAACATTCACAGTTTAAACTGAAGCTGTTCAATAAAGTCAGAGTGAAGAGATGAAGCTTCATCCACACAGATGATGAATCATGTAAATATTGTTTAGTAAACCATCCTCTCGTGTTAAAACCCAGACAACCTATCGAAATAATAATATTAATAACAATACAAAAGTTGAATCTCAATGCTGTAGAAGAAATCTGCTGTAGCTTCATATATTCTGGTTGCTGATGAGTTTCTGCATGCGTCGTATCTTGCGCTTGTTTTTGGGCATGATCTTGTTGTACTGTCCGTGTTTGATGAGATGTTCTTTGCTGTGGTGAATCTGAGCGCCGTGTTGCAGCTGAAAGGAGCAGAGAGCCTGAAGAGGCTTGAGAAGCACCTGCGGGAACACGCATTAAACACACGTCACACAAGCGTCGGACACACGCATCAGACAACAGACACTGGATCTGAACACAAACCTCCTGAATGCTGTGGTTGTTCTCCATGATGGACAGCGTGACGGCCGCACACTCCAGCGTGGACACACACATGTTGGTGGGCTGCGTGCGGATCACGTACTGACTGGAGGGGGCGCTGCGGAGCTGAACCTGCGGGACCAGAACAGGGTTACTGCAGGCCACACGCGCGGGGACAAGAACACGTGTAGGGCGGCTGGACTTAGTCCACAGGAACGGATTGTATGTGTTGGGAGGTGTGTGTGTGTGTGTGTGTGTGTGTGTGTGTGTGTGGAGCACCTGTCGGGGCAGCCGGAGCAGAGCGTTGCGCAGGAACATGTCTTTAGCCTGACTCCAGGTGCCGTCGATCAGGATCACGCTGTGGGCCGCGCCGCTGAAGTCTGCGCTCAGGTCCTCCAGGCTCTCGGCCGCGGCTCCGGGATACAGCAGGAGAGAGCGCGAGTCTCGGCACACGGACGCCAGCTCCGGATATCTGACGCACAAACACGTCACACACCTGCGGCTGTGGCCGGACGCACAACTGCGGCGCTGACTCACCTCTCCTCGGAGAACCAGCGTCCCACGAACACTCGGCACTTCCCTGCCGGGAGACAGGCGGCCAGCAGCGGGACGGTGCGCAGCACTCGACTCTCCTGCGGGACAAACGGGACGGTCAGTCATGTGACGCGCGTGGCGCCGGCGATGGAGATGTGGACACACAGACCTCGGCCGGATGCTGGACGATGTAGAGAGACGTGGAGACGTCGAGTGGACGCGGCGGGAGATACGGACACAGACACACCTTCAGCGGACGACTGACGGAGACACAACACACACACACACACACACACATTACCGATGAACGCAGAACCACTTCAAGAACATCTGACAGCAGGAACATGATGCCGACTTACAATAAATATAACTGTGTGTTTGTATATCTCAGTGTGTGTGTGTGTGTTTAAGTGATTGTGTGAGTATGAGAGTGAATGTGTGAGACAGTGAGTGTGTGTGTGTGTGTGAGACAGTGAGTGTGTGTGTGTGTGAGAGAGAGTGTATGTGTGAGACAGTGAGTGTGTGTGTGTGTGTGTGAGACAGTGAGAGAGTGTGTGTGTGTGAGAGAGAGTGTATGTGTGAGACAGTGAGTGTCAGTCAGTGTGTGTGTGTGTGTGTGTGTGAGACAGTGAGTGTGTGTGTGTGTGAGAGAGAGTGTATGTGTGAGACAGTGAGTGTCAGTCAGTGTGTGTGTGTGTGTGTGTGTGAGACAGTGAGTGTGTGTGTGTGTGTGTGTGTGTGTGAGACAGTGAGTGAGTGTGTGTGAGAGAGAGTGTATGTGTGAGACA
The DNA here is from genome assembly GCA_037043235.1 of Rhodeus uyekii. Lineage (NCBI taxonomy): Eukaryota > Metazoa > Chordata > Actinopteri > Cypriniformes > Acheilognathidae > Rhodeus > Rhodeus uyekii. The sequence goes on from JAWRVZ010000575.1 coordinate 136,485, forward strand.
GTGAGTGTCAGTCAGTGTGTGTGTGTGTGTGTGAGACAGTGAGTGAGTGTGTGTGAGAGTGTGTGTGAGACAGTGAGAGAGTGTGTGTGAGAGTGTGTGTGAGAGTGTGTGTGAGACAGTGAGTGAGTGTGTGTGTGTGTGTGTGAGAGTGTGTGTGAGAGAGTGTATGTGTGAGACAGTGTGTGTGTGTGTGTGTGTGTGTGTGTGTGTGTGTGTGTGTGTGTGTGTGTGTGTGTGTGTGTGTGTGTGTGTGTGTGTGTGTGTGTGTGTGTGTGTGTGTGTGTGTGTGTGTGTGTGTGTGTGTGTGTGTGAGTGTGTGTGTGTGTGTGTGTGTGTGTGTGTGTGTGTGTGTGTGTGTGTGTGTGTGTGTGTGTGTGTGTGTTAGTGAGTCACCAGCATCTGCGGCAGGTCGGGCGTCTCTCGCTCATCTCAACCGGTAGATCTGCCAGAACTGAAAACCCTTCATCATCTTTTTCTTCATCTCTCTCCGTCGGTTCCTCCTCTTCGTCGTTCATTTCTATGGGCTCTTCATTAAACTCCGAGTTCATTGTCTGTTATTCACCCGGTGTGGGCAGTCCATCTCAACTTCCGCTTCCGGTGACGTGTGAGAGAAAGATGGCGGCGCGCGGAGGGAAGCGTGCAGCGCAGAGATCAGCGCAGATCAAGGCGAAAAGAGCAAAATTCAACAACAACAAAACACCGCAAACCGAAAAACACACGAAGACGGTGTCATTTACTCTGAATAATGAAGAAGCGAGCGCGAACTCTCGCGAGATCATCATAAGTGTCCCGCCGCCCGTGAACGCTGTAAGAAACTCCGAATCAAACACACACATGACGTCAACGTGTGTGTGTGTGTGTAAGAGAGAGAGAGAAAGAGAGAGAGAGAGAGAGTGTGTGTGTAAGAGAGAGAGGGAGAGAGTGTGTGTGAAAGAGAGAGAGTGTGTAAGAGAGAGAGTGTGTGTGTAAGAGAGAGAGTGTGTGTGAAAGAGAGAGAGTGTGTAAGAGAGAGAGTGAAAGAGAGAGAGTGTGTGTGTGTAAGAGAGAGAGAGGGAGAGAGTGTGTGTGAGTGAAAGAGAGAGAGAGAGTGTGTGTGTAAGAGAGAGAGGGAGAGAGTGTGTGTGAGAGAGAGTGTGTGTGAAAGAGAGAGAGTGTGTAAGAGAGAGAGTGAAAGAGAGAGAGTGTGTGTGTGTAAGAGAGAGAGAGGGAGAGTGTGTGTGAAAGAGAGTGTGTGTGAGTGAAAGAGAGAGAGAGTGTGTGTGTGTAAGCCTGTGTGTGATCTAGTTTGTGTTGTTTTATATGTTCAGGGCAAATGGACGAACAAAGAGCGAGTTCTGGTGTTTTCCTCCCGCGGGATCAGCTTCCGGACGAGACACCTGATGCAGGACCTGAAGACCATGATGCCGCACAGCAAAGCCGGTAACACACCATCACACACACACCAGATCATCACACACACACACACACCAGATCATCACACACACACACACCAGATCATCACACACACACACACCAGATCATCACACACACACACACACCAGATCATCACACACACACCAGATCATCACACACACACACACCAGATCATCACACACACACACACCAGATCATCACACACACACACACCAGATCATCACACACACACACACACCAGATCATCACACACACACACACACACACCAGATCATCACACACACACACACACACCAGATCATCACACACACACACACACACCAGATCATCACACACACACACACACCAGATCATCACACACACACACACCAGATCATCACACACACACACACCAGATCATCACACACACACACACCAGATCATCACACACACACACACACCAGATCATCACACACACACACACACCAGATCATCACACACACACACACACCAGATCATCACACACACACACACCAGATCATCACACACACACACACACCAGATCATCACACACACACCAGATCATCACACACACACCAGATCATCACACACACACACCAGATCATCACACACACACACCAGATCATCACACACACACACACCAGATCATCACACACACACACACCAGATCATCACACACACACACACCAGATCATCACACACACACACACCAGATCATCACACACACACACACACACCAGATCATCACACACACACACACCAGATCATCACACACACACACACCAGATCATCACACACACACACACACACCAGATCATCACACACACACACACACCAGATCATCACACACACACACACCAGATCATCACACACACACACACCAGATCATCACACACACACACACCAGATCATCACACACACACACACCAGATCATCACACACACACACACCAGATCATCACACACACACACACACCAGATCATCACACACACACACACCAGATCATCACACACACACACACCAGATCATCACACACACACACACACCAGATCATCACACACACACACACCAGATCATCACACACACACACACACCAGATCATCACACACACACACACACACCAGATCATCACACACACACACACACACCAGATCATCACACACACACACACCAGATCATCACACACACACACACCAGATCATCACACACACACACACCAGATCATCACACACACACACCAGATCATCACACACACACACACACCAGATCATCACACACACACACACACCAGATCATCACACACACACACACACCAGATCATCACACACACACACACCAGATCATCACACACACACACACCAGATCATCACACACACACACACCAGATCATCACACACACACACACACCAGATCATCACACACACACACACACACCAGATCATCACACACACACACACACACCAGATCATCACACACACACACACACACCAGATCATCACACACACACACACACCAGATCATCACACACACACACACCAGATCATCACACACACACACACCAGATCATCACACACACACACACCAGATCATCACACACACACACACACCAGATCATCACACACACACACACACCAGATCATCACACACACACACACACCAGATCATCACACACACACACCAGATCATCACACACACACCAGATCATCACACACACACCAGATCATCACACACACACACACCAGATCATCACACACACACACACACCAGATCATCACACACACACACACACACCAGATCATCACACACACACACACACCAGATCATCACACACACACACACACCAGATCATCACACACACACACCAGATCATCACACACACACACACACCAGATCATCACACACACACCAGATCATCACACACACACACACCAGATCATCACACACACACACACCAGATCATCACACACACACACACCAGATCATCACACACACACACACCAGATCATCACACACACACACACCAGATCATCACACACACACACACCAGATCATCACACACACACACACCAGATCATCACACACACACACACACCAGATCATCAC
>JAWRVZ010000575.1:145000-148475 GCA_037043235.1 Rhodeus uyekii
CAGCACCGGCGGATTGTCCGGCTCGCCACGGCCGCCCGGCAGAAGGAGCGGCAGATGGTGAAGGAGATGCAGAAGGACAAGCGCGGCGAGGTGAAGGAGGTGCTGACGCAGGACGTGACGGATGACGTGTTCGTGACTCCCGCCGAGCCCAAAGCGTCGCGGGTCGAGCTGGAGCCGCCGGAGCCCCGCGCCAAGAAGCGCAAACTGAGCGAACTGAAGAAGAAGAAGATGATGAAGCGCAAGGGCCTGCGATGACAGCCGCCCGTTCATCTTCACACTCACATTTATTTGTTGTTCATGCAATGTTAATAAAGTTTTTTATTAATGTTCAAAGATGTGTTGACTGATCTGTTGCTCACGGCCTTTAACACACACACACATCAGGACTCAATCATGAGCTTTCTAACGTTACATAAAGTTCTCACACAACAGCTTTTGTTGATCTTGTGCCACAGTAAAGCTGTCCTGATAGTGCTGAATGATGTGTGTGTGTGTGTGTGTGTGTGAAGGAGAGAGAGTGTGTTTATAAGAGGGAGTGTTTGTGTTTATAAAAAAGTGTATGTTTGTAAGAAAGAGAGTGTGTGTGTAAGAGTGAGAGATTGTGTTTATAAGAGTGTATGTTTGTTTGTAACAGAGAGAGTCTGTGCATGTGAATGTATGAGAATGTTTGTAAGAGTGAGAGAGAGTGTGTTTGTGTGTGAGAGAGAGAGAGTGTTTGGCTTGAGCTGGAGGTCGGAACTGTTTGTTCATGTGTTTTGTTTCCGGTCGGACTGGCTACCCGCAGGACCGGAAATATGGCGTTTAACTTCGGCGGCGCGGCAGGCACCGCGGGTGAGTGCAATTTAATTATTATTTGATCGTGCTAAAAGTCACAGTTTCATCGCAAAAGCTGTCATAAACACCCATAGCATTATACACACTGCCATGTGTGTTAGCGCTGGGTGGCGCGTGCACGAGACGCGTCTTGTTGTTTTTTAGCTTGGGTTCATGAGGGATTAGTGATGCTGAAAGCACTCAAAGCTTCTGTTCCCTCTCGTTTCTTTTGGGACCTTCAGTAAACGGCGCGCAATGTTGACGTAAACACTCCCCTGACACTCACGCTATGAGTGTGTGTGTGTGTGTGTGTGTGTGTGTGAGAGAGAGAGAGAGAGAGAGAGTGTGTGTGAGAGAGAGAGAGAGAGAGTGTGTGTGTGTTGTGCTCTGCTCGTGTCGAGCTGCAGGCACATCTGATCTGGATCCGGCTGGCTACGGTAACCTCGGGATAAACAGAGATCAGCGTAGATTCTTCTTATGAAGTAACGAGTTCATCAGGTGTTATGGAGAATTACAATCATCCAGCCTTCAGATCATCAACTCACTTTCTGCATTCAACATTGAGAGCATATGCCGTAATCTAGATATATTTTAAAGATGGAAGAAACATGGCTTTCAAATGAAAGATAAACATCAAAGAGCAAACGCAGGTTTCTGTCTGACGATGTTTGATTGTTACACAATAGTACGATAGTAACTCACTCATGAAACAACAGCAAAACTCTCAAATGTGTCACTTAATATGAAATTCTTGTTTATTAAACGTTTATTAATCTCAATATCGCGTTTGCAGTCGTGCTCGGGCTCATGAAGATTTGGGATTTGGGAGCAGCCCTTTATATGACCAGCTGTTGTCATGGTTACAGGTCTTTCCGGCACTGGCTTTGGAGCCGCGACCACGACATCTGCGACCACAGGCTTCGGTTTCGGATCCGGTAGTGCGGGTGAGTGTGTGCGTGTGAGAGAGAGTGTGTGTGTGTCTAACACTCCTCCGCTCTCTCTAACTCTGGTGTGTCTCTCTCCTCGTCTGTGCGTCAGGATTCAGCGCCGCTGCGCCCGTTAGTTTCGGGGCTTTTGGTTTGGGCCCCGCGGCCCCTGTGTTCAGTTTTGGCAGTAGCCTCAGTGACGCAGGTAGATTGAGGTCGGAGGTCACCGTCATCCGTGATTCGTTCACATCCCGCGTTCCTGCATGTCTGTCTGTCTCTGTCCAATCACAGGCCGTCTGTCCATCGCATCACTTCCTGTGTGTGTGTGTGTGTGGTTTCCTCCGCTCATGTGTGTGTCCCGCAGGTGCGTTCGGAGGATTCGGCCCCACCACCACCTCCGGCACCGGCTCCAGCTTCAGCTTCTCCACGCCCTCTAACGCAGGTACGGCTCGCACAGGAAGTGATGCATGTGTTGGTGGCAGCGGGTCTGACGGCTGTTCCCACAGGTGCGAGTCTCTTCGGCAACACTCAGAACAAGGGCTTCGGCTTCTCGTCCGCTCTGGGGCCGAGCGCGGGGACGGGGACGGGCTTTGGCGCTCTGGGAGGGACTGGACTGGGATTCGCAGGATTCGGCGGGATACAGCCTTCCCAGACCCAACAAGGTGTGTGTTTCCTGCCAGCTTCTGCAGCGCTTTATACGGGACAGATCGGGAACACAGGGAAGACCGTTCTGCCCGAGCTTATTTAAGAGAGTGTAAACAACTCTTGACTGAAAACGCTCTGTGTGTGTGTGCGTGCGTGTGTGTGTTTGTGTGTGTGTGTGTGTGCGTGTGTGTGTGTGCGTGTGTGTGTGTGTGTGTGTGCGTGTGTGTGTGCGTGTGTGTGTGCAGCGGGGCTGTTTGGCCAGCAGGCGTCTCAGTCCAGTCAGCTCTATAACACGGCCAGCGCTCTCTCCGCCCCGGCGGTCCTCAACGACGAGCGCGACTCCATTCTGGCGCGATGGAACCAGCTGCAGGCGTTCTGGGGCGCAGGGAAGGGCTACTTCAGCAGCAGCGCCGCCCCGGTGGAGTTCAGCCAGGAGAACCCCTTCTGCCGCTTCAAGGTGAGCATGAGGAACACGTACACACTCAATCTCACACACACACACACACACGCTTGTGTGTTGTTGTTTTCTTCTTCTGGACAAAATTTCGGCGCTACTCCGGTGCAGTTTGTAGTTCCGGTTACGTCCCTCGTTAGTTTAGATGTTTTTTTTGTCTAGAAATATTATGGGATGAAACAAAAATACTGCTGTGTGTGTGTGTGTTTGTATGTGGGTGAGTGTTTGTGTGTGTTTGTGTGTGAGTTGCATTGCGTCAAGCTTTGGCTCAACTGAGCGAGGATTTCGTAGGAACACATGGGTCACCGCGGTGGAAGAGGCTGGCAGACTCTGTAAGAACACGCCACAGTAGGGGCAAGTTTCACCGCTGGGGCAAACGAGCTGCCCCTAGTTGCCCCATAGAGAGACTGTGGCAGTGGGACAGGAAGTGACTTCATGTTTCTCCTACTAGACTCCACAAGCTCATAGAGACCGGGGGAGCGGCCCATTTTACTCAGGCCACCAATCAGTCCCTCAGGATCACTGGGAAGCTGTCAAGCCACGCCCTAGCAACCATTTAGGGCCCCATAGCAACCAATCCCATAGACTTTCATTCAAAGATATCAAATTCTGTCTCTGGATAGAAAAATCTGCTAAT